>CAIGQZ010001680.1:1694182-1727402 GCA_903798205.1 Danio tinwini | reverse complement strand
GTAGTCATTGAGTCCTGTGATCTTTGGTTTCTTTGGTATTGGGATGAGAGAGCAGGAGTGACAGATGTGAATGTATGTTGTGGGACTACTATACAGGAGTTATTTTTAGGGATTATAGATCGCAAAATTTTGCGGTTTTCATTTTAGCTTTTTTTTTTAAAGCATGGCAGTAAAACCCGCACGCCGTTATGAATGTTAAAGCATATGCTTGTTTGTTGTAAAAATTCATAATAATTACAAAAATTTCATTTTTTAAATGAACGCTACGGGGCGGTGTGATGCCATTCCTTTTCGTGCTTACCAACTGATCCAAACCTCCATATGGACGGCTTTTCATCTGTTACCAGTTTATCCAGTTAGCTCACCATGTAGGTTGGTGGACTTGAGATGCAGAGAGGAGATGACCATGGGGTTTGAATTCAATGAAGAATGGTTCCAGAAAGCAGGTAAGACAAAAACAGAATCCAAAGAAATTTAAATAAACAATTAAATAACAGGGTGAGAATGTGGTAAAACGTGGTAAAAATCAGACGAGGGCTTTTATTTTTCTGAATTGTTTTTTAAATTTGTTGGTTGGGTTTAGGGAAGTTGGTTTTGGGTTTAATCTGTGCTTTTTAAAATATTATTGGTTGGGTTTAGGGAAGGGGGATGGTGGGTCAGTCGATTGGTTAGTCAGTCATTCAGTCAGTCAAACAGTCAGTCGACAGCGGCCTCTGGTAAATTTACGAGAGAACAGCAAGTGCAAATGGCACTCATGAGAAAAATGTAAGACTTAAAAAAGCATACACAATGGCCTCTTGTGGATTAGCGAAAACAAAAACTGCAAAAAAAAAAACGTAGCTCCTGGGACATATTTGATGGTCTCCAGAAATGTATATAGAGGTACATTTTTAGATTAAATATCATTCTAGACCAAAGTGTTCAAAACTGGCCACTTTTAAGGGCCCACCATAATGATAAATTCAAAATGGTTTATTGATGGACACCATGGGTCTTTGCATGTGATGATGCAATAATGAGTTGGTGGTTTAATGTTATTATTACTCAAACAACCTTCTTGTTCATATACCCTCTGAATGAATTACAATAAAATAATGACTGCTCAGATTCATCACCCTTCATGATTCACTAAATGTGTCAGGGGAGCTAAAAAAGTGATGAACCCGGCTGCTTCCTGTTTAGAGGTAGTGATGTTATCTGAGATCTGAGTTAATGAGGTGAGTTAATTTGTCAGATTATTAGGGCTAAAAAATTTACAAAAAACATGGAAAATGTACAATCAGGATGGTAAAATAAATAAAAAATCTCACCTGAGATCTCTGAGACCTGTGACTAAACAGGAAGCAGCTGAGTTCGTCACTTTTTAGGCCCCGTTTACGCTACTACATTTTTGTTTTAAAACACATAAGTTTTATCACGTCCACACAACAATGGAGTTTTCGAGCGCCGAAAACAGAGCATTTTGGAAATGCTGAAGAGGCCGTTTTCATTTGTCTGTCTCAGTGTGGATGGTGGAAAACGAAAACATCTGAAAACGGAGGCGTGGTTGATTGGGGCTTTTCTCTCAATATTAAGTAGCATGGTTCTAGTACAAATTAGCATGTTGCTAGCATGTTTCTAGCATGAATTAGCATGTTGTTAGCATGAATTTACTATGAATTAGCATGCTGCTAGTATGTCTAGAGTATGAATTAGCATGTTGTAGTATGTTTCTAGCATAAATTAGCATGTTGTTATCATGAATTTACTATGAATTAGCATGTTGCTAGTATTTTTATAGTATGAATTGGCATGTTACTTGCATGTTTCTAACATAAATTAGCATGTTGTTAACACGAATTTACAATGAATTAGCATGTTGTTTATATGTTTATGTTTTAACGAAGTAGAACTACTTCACTACTGTACTTAAGTACTAAAAGGTTGTATCTGTACTCTACTGGAGTATTGTTTTTTTTTTCTCCTGCTTCTACTTTTATTTCACTACATATTTTCGATGAGCTTAATACTTTTACTCCACTAGATATTTATGTGTGAATAGTTACTGGTTACAATTATAAAAATGTTACGAATCAATCATTCATTGATCAGACGATCAAAGAAGACAGTGCTGCCTGCCTGCACTGAGAGCACTTTAGTTAGTTTTAGACATGGAAAACCCAGAAATTCCACCTTCAACTCCTTCACATTCAACTGTTCGTGGTGATGAGAAAAAAGACCACCCGTGACCCTATTTAGAACCAATGTTTGCATTTGTCGAAGTGAAAGACAGGTCATATAGAATGAAGTGCATACTCTACTGTCAGTTTTGAAGAAACATGTCAAGTTAAAGATAATATAATACACAAAACAGCAGTTTGAGCTATCCATAAGAGCTAGATAAGTTAACTACCGTTAGCTACTCGCGGTTCATATCATGCTGCAATGTTCACATAACGTTAACTGTCTATCATAAAGGCTGTCACGCTGAATGCTGTTTTTGACCGATCATATATATATATATATATAATTTTTATTTTATTTTTTATTATAAATTGTAAACCATGGTTCTTTTTGTTCTGCTTAATCCTGTGCCCCAAAAAATATATTTAAAATTAACAAAACAATAAATCTTTTGACTGCTTTTTTAAAAATAACTACATAACGCAATACTTGTACTTTTACTTTCAGTACTTGAGTAGTACATTTTTAAATAAACTACTTGCAATACTTAAGTACAAAAAATGTTGAATACTTTAGTACTTCCACTTAAGTATTGTGCTTAAAGAGCTCTTCAACTTCTACTCAAGTCACTTTTTTGATAGAGCACTTGTACTTTTACTTAAGTCTGGGATTCTAGTACTTTATACATCTCTGTGAATTAGCATGTTGCTACTGTAGTCTCACTAGTATGTTTATTAGTTTGTTTTAGTATAGATTATCATATTGTTAGTATGACTTTGTTATTAGTATGTCCAATGTAAAGTCAATGTTTTTTTTATGTTTTTTTATAATGGAAGTCTATGGGACAGTTGCTGGGGTGCTTTAAGTGGTTGCTAGGGTGTGGCTAGTTAGTTGAAAGGTCATCAGTGATTGGCAGATTGTAGTCTGAGTTAAATGAGCCCAACCATAAGTCTGTGTGACAGTCTGGCGCAAGGTTATGAGGTCACAGAGTTTGGTCCAATGTCAATGGGACTTTTCCGAATTTTCCAGGTCAGTTTTCAGAAGAGTTCAGTTTTTACGAAAAACCGTAAGTCAGATCAGTTGGAAAAGATATAGCAACTTAATTCAGTATAGTTTGGAGGTTTGTAGATAGATTGGTGGTTATAGTATGAATAGTCTAGGAGGAGATGCATTCTTAAAATAGTCTAAGAAGAAGAAAAAGAAGTTTATGTAGTATAACAGTATGTAACAGTAACAATACATATGTCTTTCTTAAGCCACAATCATAAACACCATTTTGTAGCTCTTTCAAAGACTTTAATCACAAAAGCTGTATAAGAGAATAATTTAATTGTGCGATGGCTTATCTTGAGTTTGTGTTTGTTCATTTCTAGACTTCCACTGACTTTTAAGATATTTAACCAAAACTTTATTTAAAAAACACTGAATTTCCAGGTGTCTGCCTGTAAAAATATGTTGTGACGCTTCACTAGAATTAATCAGACTGTATATAAACAAGACAGCTAAGTGTTTAACAGAAGTTCATAAAATTAGCAAAGATGCTGTTTTAGTCACTGTCTCTCACTGATGATAAGCAGCTTTATGTATGCCTATTTAAAGACATAACAGAATCATGCTCAGTGCATCATGTGTCCGGGCTTTATTGCATGCAATGACCTCAAAATAACAGCTTATGGCTGAGATATTTTCGTGCAGGAGCATCGTATAAAATTATAGAGTGGCGTTTCTTTCTTTTTTTTCTTTTTTTCTGAGGTCACATTTCTACGCTTTTCTCTGTTCTTCTTTCAACAACATGTTTTACGTTCTCACAGCTTCGCTTGACTGAATTTCTGGCCTAGTGTGTCTCGTACAGGTGTCCAATTAATGTCTGCATTAGATTTATTTTGGTGTGTAACCTCAAGTGTTGGTCTCCAGCCAGGAGTGCTCCGCTGATTCTTTGACAGTACATTTTCTGGAGCTGAAAGTTTTCCCCCTGATACCGCAGTAAATCCATCGACACATTTGTTTGCAGGGCCTCGCACATCAACAAAAATCCTAACTCCCCCAGGAACCATACACACATATTCCCAGGCATCTTCTCTCCTTGCTTTTGTCTGTGATGATGAAGGGATGCTGTAGGGAGTTTGTGTGTGATGGATGATGTAGTTTATTGTGCTGTGGGCGAGTGTTTGCAGTACAAGCCGGTGTGTGCAGGTGTGTAGCTGCCACAGTAGTGTTTATCCTGGCTCTGTATTATGTCTGGGAACGAGGGCTCTGACGGAGGCTAAATGTCCCCTGCGGCCTCAAGAACACTCTGGAACATGAGGCTAAGGTGGAGCCAGAGAAGAGAGAGGCTTAGCTGGTCAACCTTTAGATTGTGATATGTGTAGGTCTTTTTTAAGGAACATGCATGAAAAATGTTTTATATATGAATTGGAGATTAAATTGTTCTCCTACGATGAAAGTGATTATTGTTTGATTCTGTAGTGGCTACATATGTGGCTAAAATGTGCTATGTGCATTGATTCAATAAGGTATATTGTTCCCTGGTATCTACATAGTAGCCCCAGAATTACCCCATCGAATGAAAAGTTTGGTTTTCATCATATTTGAATAGTCATGAATATTAATGAGCTGTGCACTGACACTTACAGTAGCAGCTTGTTCAAACTCATGGGGTCTAAAGCGCATGGTGCAGAAACATATATTAAGGGTGTGTCCGAATCCACTTTTGCTATTGTAAGAATGGACAAATACAGCATAGGGTTGTACTTATTCTCTTAATGAGTTATGGGTGTGTTTTGTAACGTGCAATAAACCACTTAGAGTCTCATCTCCCATTCACTTTAAGAGTCAGTTCCCTTTAAGCCCCATTCCCTTTAAGCCTCCTCCATTCAGTGTCTTTATGTGACCATGCTGTTCCTATGCCACCCAACCCGCTCCAAGCTGAGATCGAACTGGCAACCTTCTGCATGGGTGTTGGTTGCTCTATCAAGAAGGCTAAAGACTTTGACCTCCAGCATCTGTCGCTAGAGCACCTTTCAGAGGTTTACCAGCGCAGCACTTCACTAGCTGGTCTCTGCTACACTCACCCCCTTAAACTTTACTCCCATCCAGGTCACGGCACCAATGTAACCCCACTAGTCCGGCACCACCCAACCCGCTCTGAGCTGGAATTGAACCGGCAACTTTCCGCATGGGTGTCGGTTGCTCTACCAAAGAGGCTGAATACCATGGCCTTTAGCATCTGTCGCTAAAGCACAGCACTTCACTAGCTGGCCTCTGCTATGCTTTCTTTGCTCTGCTTACTTTCTCTTTACTTTACTTTTACTCTTTACTTTACTCTTTTACTTTCGTAGATAAGGAAACAGTGACATCATTAGCCTATATAGTTATTTTTGTTTGTTAAGCACAAAGATTTGTTTCAAAACTATTTCTAAATTCAGTTCTAATTTCCAGCAAACAAATAAATGAACAATAATAACGAAAAGTGGTCAAAAACTGAGTTATATCCAAACCCACGGGCTATGCCCCATATGGTCTAAAACCCGACAGGTGGACAAATCTAAGATAGTTTTTATTAAAACAAATCTAAATATGCATATAATAAATAATACTAATGAAAATGTCATAAATAAACTGAAAAAAAGCCCTCCAAGATGATGAAGGCATAGAGGTAGTGGTTTTTATATTTATGTAGAAAAAGGTAATTTTTGGAATATTTTATTCCTTTAATTATTTCTTATTTGTAAAGATATTTCTGTATTGCTGTACATCCTGTGTGTATTAAGCAATGTATACACATTTAAGGCACACAACTAACACACTCTGCGCTGGACTTTAGACCAGCTTTCAGGGATGCGATTTGGGATGCACCTAATGACTGACTGACTGACTGACTGACCGACCGACTTTCCCTAAACAACTAATAGTATTAAAAAGCACAGTTTGACCCGTCTACCCACTTACCCTAACCTAATCAACCTATTTTTTAAAAAGCAATCCTGAAAAAGAAAAGCCCTCGTCAGATTTTTACCACGTTTTCAGATTTTACCACATTCTCACCCTGTTATTTACTTGTTAATTTTATTTTTTGGATTCTGTTTTTGTCTTACCTGCTTTCTGGAACTGTTCTTCGACGGACTCAAACTCTGTCGTTGTGGTCATATCCTCTCTCTTATATCGTCTCAAGTCCACTGACATACATGGCGAGCTAACTGGACAAACTGCTAACAGCCGGAAAGCTATCCATTTAGAGGTAAGCGGTCAACTGGTAAGCTCAAAAAGTAGCATTGGTCTTAAAAATGAAATGCAGCCATACGTACTTCTGGCTACATAATTCGCACTCTCCAGAAACGTATACAGGACTACGTTTTCAGAATGAGTCTATGTTGATTAAAACATATTGTTAAATTCAATTAAAGAAGAATATATACGGGCCTTTTTTTCTACCAATTCTGAAGGAAAGAGTCTAAGCTTTTTTTTCTACCAATTCTGAAGGAAAGAGTCTAAGCTTTTTTTTTTACCTCAAACTAAATAAATAAAAAACATTTACATTTTCATATTTATTGAATCTTTACGAAGTAATATGTATAAAATACAATGGTTCATTTGTTAATGTTAGTTAATATATTACTTATATGAATAAACAATGCACAATACATTTATTATCACAATTACATATTATTATCTTTATTCATTTTTCTTTTCAGCTTAGTCCCTTTATTAATCTGGGGTCGCCACAGCGGAATGTACTGCCAACTTATCCAGCATTTATTTTACGCAGCATGGATGCTTCCCATCTCTGGGAAACATCAATGCACACTCATTCACACTCATACACTACAGACAATTTAGCCTACCCAATTTCCCTGTACTGCATGTCTTTGGACTGTGGGGGAAACCGGAGCAACCGGAGGAAACCCATGCGAACGCGGGGAGAACATGCAAACTCCACACAGAAATGCCAACTGACCCAGCCGAGGCTCGAACCAGCGACCTTCTTGCTGTGAGGCGACAGCACTACCTACTGCGCCACTGCGTCGCCTTATTTATCATTATGTAATGAAAATAAAGCGGCCCATAGTTCTGCAGTCCATAGTTCTCACAGTGGCATGTAAAAAAATATAATGCATTAATAAACTGTGATTAATAAATGCTGTTCAAGACTGTTCATACATAGTTTGTGTTAGTAAATACATTAAGTAGCATTAACTAATGGACCATTTTTAGAAATATAAATTACCAAAAAATCTACTACACTTTACTAAAGTGCTGTGTTTACAGTTTTGAAAAAAATGGTTTGAGATTTTGTTATTTAATTCAGACTGAGACATTCATAATTTGTAATGTGTCGTAAACTTCTAAATATTTTTGGAGCCACTAAATATTGGCTGAACAGAATGTTTATTGTGTCTAGCAACGAATTATTGGGGAATTCATTCTGCACAGAAGTTCACATTATGCACCTGCTGTGTTGTCCTCCACTACCAAAGTCTGAAGAAAGCTGAAGACTGCCACCTACTGTTCATATGAACAAAATAGCATTATTTAGTACAACCTCTGCATGATTTGCCAATATGACTTTAAAGACATGAATGATAAGTTATACGCCAGAACCAAAAGGTCTTTCCCACTCCTTTACCGTCTGTCACTGATGTCTGTTGTGATGGCAGTAGGACAGGGACCCTTTCATCCCTCCTGAGGATGCGGTGAACATCGATTTTGGACAGATTTGTCATCGTCATAAATCCACAGCTGTCGGAGGCATCGCATTTTTACATGTCACTTCAAACACATTCCTGTCTGTCTCTGCCTGCTTTACAGCTTCTGTCCAACTACTCTTCACTTCTCCTGAGCTTCTCCAGCGAGATGGCACGTTTCACGTCATGCTGCCTGAATGCTTGTTAGGCGCTAATCGGAAGCTCTGTGGTCATCCGTACAAGGTGTTGTCTGAATCTGTGTCCTTTTATTGATCATGACCTTTCTTTCTTTTCTTCTCATGTCCTCCTTTCTTTCATGTCAAACAGCTGGAGGATGGGTGGGAATGTTGTTGTGAATGTGTGTGTGTGTGTGTGTGTGTGTGTGTGTGTGTGTGTGTGTGTACTGGTTTTGGGGTTTTACAAGAACAGAAATTTGCATAATGGCATGGGTATGACCTTGGTAAAACAACTAAGATTGTTAGGACATTGTGTACTCTTAATTATAAACACATTTATAAATATACTAACTGGCATCTTTTGGCATTCAAAATCGCCACATATTCCTGTGAGGGTTGAGTTAAGGGATAGGGTCATATAATAAGTGCTTTACTGTAAAAAAAAATGTATTACGTCTATGAAGAGTCCTCGTAAACCTTCAATATCAACATGTGTGGTTTTGGTGGTTTACAAAAACAGAAATGTGTATGCTGACATAGGTATGACCTTGGTGAAACAACATTAAAGGGTCATGAAACACATTTTTTGACATGTTGACATATATACTGTATATGTCCCACATTGCTTAAAAACACTACAAGGACACATATATTTCACTAATTATAATAATTGCATTATTTCAAGCGTATTCGTTCTTCCGGTTTAAAAATAAAATTTGAAGCTGTGTCACAGGTATGAGATCATTGTGTAAATTCAAGCGTGTAGACTGAATGTCTGTACTGGCGGGTACACAGTGATGTCTTTGAGTTTTCAGCATTAATTCATGAGAAGGACTTTATTCGAACCAATCAGCACGCTTTATTGTGAATGAGATGCAACTTTATTAATTTGCATTATATAGCTTTAATAACTGTTTTACCTGTTACAGTGTTCAGACAGCAGAGAGACGCAACATTGTGTTGTCAACCCTAATTAAAACAAGTGGAAGAAGACTTAATTGTTCAGAGACGTGCGTCGTCAGTGTTGCATTTGTAAATTTGCCGCAACAAAGGTTTTGTTTCTATTTCCCCACAATGAGAGCACAGCGGGCGATTACAGTGGTCTGCTAACACGTGACAAAATATATATTTGTAAGAAAATTTTTTTTACCAGAGATCTTTTCGTATCTGAAAATGGAATCAGGATTTTACCGCTCATCTTCTTTTAAAAAAAGATGCGGTTTCAGTTCGTGTTGATTGTACTTTCTACAGATTTAATAAGTGAACGGTTCTTTAATCCATACACACTCATCATAATGTTCTTATGTTTATTCAGATGGCAAAGTTAGTTAGTATTGTCAGCAATACTCTTTAAGTTTTTAAAGATATACCTTAGTCAAAATGATTTTGTTACTAAGTTTACAGTAATATTATCACTACAATATTATGGACTGACAGATCCGCTGTAAATGCTGCTCTCTGAATGTAAACATATAAACTCTTTAATCAAACTATTCCCATCGTGTAGGATTTTTACAGCATATGATTTTCACAGCATTTTGTGATAGGATATCTATACACACACGGCTGTTTGACACTATTCTCTAATCTACCGAGAAATGCAAAGGGTTTTTTTTTCTCCCATTTGGTGTGTGATATCAAATTCCAATTAAACTACACTCTTCCAGCAGTTCATACTCGTATCCAATATCTTGTTGGTCAAAGGGGGCATGCATGAAATATTTCTGAATGAAAGTGAAACTGCCGAAGTGCAGTTAAAGTCGACAAATTAAGAATGAAAGATCAGAATCACATGAAACTCTAGAGGAAATGTGGATAGCGTGGTGAGGCGATGACGTTAATCGAATTATGTGCTATAACATGTAAAACTAGATCTTAAAATTAAACATTCAAAAACCAACTCATGCAGGCACATGCAGAGGAGGGGGGTTTAGGTGAGCCCCTGCACTTTTTTCTCCTGGAAAGAAAGTGCCCTTTTTTTTTCTGGGGATAATAATTATTTTTTAAATACTACTACTAATATAAAATATGTATAACTTAATGTGTGTTCTATTTAAGGACAGATTTCTCTGTCAAACAATAAAAAAACTAAATTTTAAAGTATATCTTATATATAGTTATAGTCTAGCCACTCCAAGCGAGCCTCGAACTGGCGATTTGGAAAGAAAAGTGAATGCTCTAATGAGAACTCTATTTACATTGTTATTCCATCCTCAAAAGTAAGGTGTCAACAGTGGAGTAACATCTATCAGAGCTTATGCCAACTCTTGCATCCGCACTGCACACGGACTGCATCCGGCCCATATCTTTACAGTCTGGCCAAAAATATATTACTAGCTGACCTCCGTTACGGCAGCACGATACGATCAACAGAACCGCTGATGTAAATTAATCTGTCATTCATATTGTGTGGAGGTGAGTAACGGTTAACAAAAGACTACCTGATCTGAGGCTCAAATTTAGTGTCAGCTATTTATCCAAAAGTTCAAAAGCAAATAGGCTATTTTGTCTTGCTAACATCCTCCTGATTAACAATCATGTAATAAGTTAGCTAAAGTTTAGCCAGGGCAATATCATAGGCATACAGGCTAATGTAATGGAGAAATGACAGCTGGATAGTGAAAATATTACTCTCTCGTTTTTGCAGTCATTATTCAGAATACATAATGTAAATGTAAGCTATAAAACATGTAAATATAGGCTAGCTATGAAAGTCAGTGGCTATCAGTGTGTCCTACATTCTTCAAAATATTTTATTATTTTGTTCAGCAGAAAAAAAATACTCAAGCAAAAATAATAGATTGAAAAGGGATAGTTCACCCCAAAATGTTTATTTACTCACCCTCAAGTGGTTCTAAATCTTTGTCTCTTTATTTTGTTGAATAACAATGACTAAAAAATGTAAAAAGATATTTTAAAGAAAGCTATAAACTTGAAATTGTTGACTTCAAGAGTAGGGAAATCAAATACCATGATAGTCAATGGGTACAGGTTTTCTGCTTTTTTCAAAATATTATTTTGTGTGTTCAATGGAAAAAAAAAAGTCAAATAGGTTTGGAACAAGTAAAAGGGGAGTAAATGGTGACAGAATTTTCAGTTTTGAATGAACTCTCCTTTTAAAGGTAGGTATATGGTGAATTTAGGGTAAAATCTTATTTAATATATTTTATTTATTAAAGTACAATTATTATTATTGAATAAAAAGTGCCCTTTTTTCCACTTGAGCCCCTGCCCCTTAAAAAGGTCTCCGCACGGCCCTGAACTAAACACTTAAATCATAATATTGCCTCATTTAGATTAAGGCAAATAATTTGATTACTGATGTCCATGTAAACATAGTCACTGTCTATCTCCCCTGCATCTGTGTTTGTGTTGCCGGTGTGAAAATCTGTGCATACACATAATGAAACTTTTTCATGTAAACCTTTTCCTCTTTCGCCACTCCACACTTCCACCTAAACAAAGCTAGACTCAAAGCTTGGGTTTAGGGGTAAGGCTATATAATATTTGTTTTTTACTGTGTAAATTACATTACATCTATGGAGAGTCCTTGTAAACCTCCAATACCAACAAGTGTGTGTGCGCCTGTGTATGTGTGTTTGTGTGCTCTAACCAGCTGTTTGCTATCCCTCATGCTGACGGCCTGGGAGTCTCCCAGAAGCAAAGTTGAGCTCTTGACCCTGAGTCTATCCTTTCACAAGATAATATTTCTTTCCTCACAATCAATACATTTTTATTTAGATTTTTTATTACATTTCATCTTTTTATTATTGCTATAGTTTATGGTGATAGTGATCATACACTCTTAAAAAATGCTACAGACACCTTTACATTAGCTTGGCAAGTTAATAATATAGTTTACTTGACATCATACAGTATATACAATGAAATCAAAAAATATTCAGACACCGGAGATATACATATTACATTTTTTTATGTAACTTAGTATGACAAAATTAAGTAAACTTTAACATATTGTACCCAAAAAGTCTTCAAACTTTAGAATAAAATCCAACAGGAAGTCTGTTGAAATGAGTCTGTGAGTCTAGGAAATGTTGAAGTTCTGGATTGCATAAACCAGTTGACTGCATCAGGAAACATAACAAAGTATTAATAGTTGTGTAAATATTGTCATACTGAACAACATTCTGATTGAGTCTAATCCATTGCTGTACTGTACTTTTCTATAAAATTATCAATATGAATTTATGAACACATTTAACCGCGAAGAGAAGACGAAACTACAGTTTAGGAGAAACAAATTTGGTGCAGAAGTCATGATAAAAGGCTCCAATCCCAATTCTACCCCTTAGCCCTTCCCCTTATCCCTACTCCTCGTTTTTGCGCGTTCCCGTGAAGGGGTAGGGATGTCCCAATTCTCTTTAGCTTGAAGGCGAATGAAGATTTTTCAGGACCACACTCGAAACCAAGAGGTAATAAAATTTCCTAGAATACACAAGCCACAACGGCAGGAAAGTTGCACTCGGAAGTAAGGAGATGCACAAATTAGTGTTTTTTGTCATTATTATGAATTTTTACAACAAACAAGCATATGTTTTAATATATTCATAACCGTGTTCATGTTTTACCGTCATTTTTTGTATAAAAAAAAGCTGAATTTCACGATCTACAATCAATAATAATAACTCCCGTACAGCAATCCCACAACATTCTGACACTCGATGACACTTAAACACCCTGTCAGAAAAGTCTAGTGGCTGAGAATGAGCTTTTTACAGTGTCTGCTATAAGGTTAATGTTCATTTTTGTGTGTTTACATGAATATGGCCATGGTGTAAATGCGCAGTATATTTATGATCTTATTGCCACATTAGATCGTTATGATAACATAATATATGCCTTCAGTGATTTCCTGTAAATAAATGCCAAAAAAATAATGCAATTGGTATAAGCAGTTACTGTCCTCTGATCTCATATGAAGGAAAAGATCACTGGTATGGCAGTTCTGGCTGGGAATCTAAACACCATGTTGTCCACAAAACTGTGGACTGTGGTCTGTGGAACATGAGTGAATTTCTGCAACCAGGGAGCAGGGCAGCATCAAGAGTCAGGGACATAAATGTGCCCCAAGTCAACAGCTCCAAGTCAACAGCTCTATATCTGGGTAGCAGATCAGGCTGGGCTACATAAGAAACCAAAACTATGTTCCCCACAAAATGTCTGTACTTGCGTTCTTGTGTCCATCAACCATCGCCGGAAAACTGTCCCAATTTAAAGTTCACATCTTGCTAAGTACAGATAAAATTCCCGGATATGTACATGTACTTGCTCGGCCCCTTTTGCTAAGGACACATCGAGAGGTGACTTGTGCGAACTTGCAAAACACAGGTATCCAAGGATGCATTGCAGGTCAACCAAGGATAATGGTGGAGAAGAAACTCGCATGATTTTAAAAAATACTCTTCTTTGTGTTACAAAATAAAGTTTTAAGAGTTTCTCTGGCAAGAAGATGATTAAAAACTCAAATCGGCAGTTTATTCACACAGATATCGCGTCTTTGACAATCTTTGACCCCCAGCCTGTCAACGGGAGCTTCGTCATCACCTCCCCTGCCAAGAGCAGCTTTACTTCGACCAGTCCATCTTGGATGTACCGATAAATCTCATTTCTTCACTGTAGTTAAAACATGATATTTAATACATCCTGTCCATATCTAAATATCTAATGGACAGTTTTTAGTCTTTTAAATCTATTATTTGTTCTCAGGTGTATTATTTTAGCAGTGTTATTTTGTTACATTTTATAATTGTCTTATATTTTACTGTGTTGTATGCTGTTTGTTTTTTTTTTGTTAAAATTGCCTAACGTTATCTTTATTTCTTATTGTTTATGTTTTGTATTTTATACTTGTATAATGAGAACACTCGTGAACACCTTGATTAGTTGGATCAGCTGTGTTAGAATAGGGTTGGAGCAAATCCTTGCAGAGCTGCGGCCCTCCAGGAATTGAGTTTGAGACCTATGATGTAGAATCATTGTTGGCTGAAGAGAGCGCTCTGAGAGGTTTATCAGCAATGAATCAGAGCGCAAGTGTGACGTAGTGAGTGTAGTGAGTAAATACAATACAATCCAATCCAAGAAAAAACACAAAGAGGCCAGCCGTAATTTCACTACATTTCTCAAATATTTGTAAACAATGTGGATTATTAGATTACCAGAGATGTTTGCCGTAGCTAATATTAACTTATGACTTATAAAGAAGATTCAACATGACCTTATTAAACATCCTGAATCCAACCAAATATATTAACTTAACAACTATAACTTTGCTTAACCTTATCTTTTATTTATTTATATAATTATTTTTTTCAAAATAAACATGTTTTACAATTTTGGTTCTTGCAATACATTTTTAAAAAGTTGGAAGAGTAAATAATTTACCACTTTGTAATGTTGCTGTTCCTTTTTACAACATTTAAAATATGTACTGTATAGGGACTAAAGACACCAAGTGATGAAGTGTTCGAGGAGTAATTTTGTCCCATTCTTCCTGCAAACAAGTCTTAAGGTGGGCGCCACACATTCTCTATTGAAGACAGGTCAGAACTGCAGGCAGGCCAGTCAAATACCTGTATCCTCTACCTCTGCAGCCAGAAAAGAAAGCAGCCTATTGTGCTCCAAAATCTCTATGTATTTTTTAGCATTAATGGTGCCATCACAGAAGTGCAAGTTACCTTTGCCAAGGGTACTTGACCATGACAGACCCTGGCTTTTGGACTTGTTGCTGGTAACCGTCTGGATGATGCTTTTCTTCTTTGGTCTGGAGCACAAGGTATCCATTTCTCTCGAAAACACCTGAAATACTGATTCATCTGATCACAGTACACATTTCCACTGTGTGCCGGTCCATCCCAAATACCTCCAAGCCCAAAGCAGTTGACGAAACTTCTGGACACTGTTAACATACGGCTTCCTTTTGACACAGTACAGTCTTAGCTGGAACAATATAGATGAATGACAATTCTTGATGCAGTGCCATCTGAGGGATTAGAGATCACAGTTGTTCAGCTTAGGCTTGCGCCCATGTCCTTTACACACTGAAATTCCTTGATTCCTTGATTTTTTTAAATATGTTATGCACTGTTAAAGGTGATAAAAATATTAAAATGCCTTCCTGTATCTTTTTTTTTTAGGAATATTGTTTTTAAACAGTTCACCAATTTTCTCATGTATTTGTTGGCAAACTGGCGATCCTTTGCCAGTCTTTGCTCCTAAAGGACTACAGTATACCTTGGATGCTGCTTTTGAACAAATCATTATTACAATCACCTGTAGACATTACCTGTTTCAAAACATATCACTATTTAACCAATTTGCTTGATTGCCCTTAATTGTTCCTGTCCCAACTTCTTTTGGAATGTGTTGCAGGTCTGAATAGCTACAGTATGTTTCCATCCACCTATTTTTATGCGCATTTTGGATATGCGCATAAAAAAACGGTTGATGGAAACGACATGATGTGCATAAATTTTGAAAATGCGCATAAAAAACATATGCGCATAACTGAATAGGATAAACTTTTTATTCGATAAGAAAAGATGTGCATAAACTGCGATGGAAACACTTTTACCTCACAAATTCCAGTATGCGCATTAAAAAAAGGTCATGTGATTTTGTTATAAGAGATCATGTGATAAAAAAATGCATGTAAATGTACAAACCAGCAGGCTGAGCACACTGTAAAACATCGGAAATGTTGTTTTTGTCATTCTAAAACACCTTACCGACTAAGGATTAGTGTTATTATATTATTAATGACATCCAGAATCAAGAGCATCTGTGCTCCACGTCTGACACCTTCAAACGCCACCACACGTCCACTGCATGTCAGTATTGCCTTCTGAGGTGCAAGTCATTTATTAGATGAAGAAAAGATTGACGCAGCCTCTCCTACTGCAGCAAATTCAGTTTTTACTGTTGATATTTGGCGCCAGTTAATCAGGAAGTGGCGATTCTGTTTGCTTTGACTCGTTGGATGGAAACGCAGCTTTATTCGCACGTCTTTTATGCGATAATCCAGTTTTGCGCATAAATTACATTCACATTTTTGGAAGGAAACTAGTGACAGGAAATGATGTACAGTATTTTACAAATGAAATAAAGTTGGCCAGACAAAACATGAAACATTTTGTGTTCATATTGTCTGCAATGAAATGGAGGTCAAAGTTAATTTGGAAATCACTACTTTCTTTTTTATTTGCATTTTCCACACTGTACCAACTTTTATGATTTGGGGTTGTATTAATAAGCAGCAAATTAGACGTTTGATAAGACAAAAATTATAGTTAATTGTTTGTTAATATGAAAAATTGGACCATAAAATAAGGTCTGACCATAGCTTACCGTTCTTTAGGTTCTTGTATACAGACTACCTAAAGACATCTTGCTTTCTGGCTGCCACTGATCTGAGGAACATCTCTTGTCCCTGAAGGCTTTCTGTACACTCCAAACTGTTTTGCTAATATAGACAATTTTTTACTGTGCCCTCATGGTAAAGGTGACATGGCTCTGATTTTTGGAGAGTTGTTGTAGTGTTTTTTTTTTTGTTTTGTTTTTTTTGTTTTTTTGTCATCATCTCACTGAAAACAAATCAGATGTCTATTATATTAATGGTACTTAATAGTTTGTAATTTGTAGGCCTCTCTATAAGTAAGTTAAGATAAAAGTTTGGAAGATAAAAAAAACACAAATAACTGTTATTGTCAGATAACTGATCAAAGTTTGTAATCATAGGCATTTCTCCTTAAAAATATAAAGTGGGCTTAAATGGTATGACAATGAATACTGAAACACACAAGTGACCTTAAACGGTACCACAGTGTATAATGGTGGGAAAAAGGAAATGTTTTCCTGTAAAAATGTCAAATATAGTTAAAAAACGTACATTGAACCAAAATATACGGTGGAGTTTTCATTATAGTCTTTTCATTGTGTCATTTTATTTTATTTTTCAAGGTTAGCATGTGTTTTGTGACACTGCGCTCAGTACACAGTCCATCTTTAGATTAAAATGAAAAAAAATGTAATTTATTAAAATAATATGCTCATAAAAATGTATGAAGCATTTATTTCTTTAAAAATTATAGTACTGAACATGTCTCAATATGTACAATACAGAGTGGCCTCTTTGTTTATTTCTGCAGTCCGTTTGCTTTAGCCAGAGAATGACACTGATGATGATCACACATGTTCATCACCACAATGGACCGTAAAGCCCACTGGATGTGTAGAGGTCAGCAGGTCTCAGACAGGACCGCAATACAGAGGCAGATTTTGACCCACTGGTCTTCTACACCCTTCCTCCGCTGACTGGTTAATTCAATTTGTGGGAACCTTCAGCCATGGTGAAGGCAAATTCCATCTGGTCTTAGTGGGTCTTATGGGGCTTATGGGGCCCAATCCATAGGGATTATCCTGCTCGAAGTGGGCCAGTCCCCAAAGCTGTGACACTCTTAGTTCAAAAAATAATAACAAAACCCTGTCAGGAAAACACTGTGAATTTGGAAAATTATGTTTTCATTCAATTCCTTATCACAAAAGATCATTAATTTTCCTTCAGCTTAGTCCCTTATTTATCAGGGGTCACCACAGCAGAATCAACTATTTCAGCATATGTTTTATGCCCTTACAGCCACAACATATAACTGGAAAACACCCATACCATCTCACATACACACATACATACATGCATTACAGCCAATGTTGTTTACCCAATTCACCTATAGCGCATGTCTTTGGGCTGCGGGGGAAACTGAAGCACTCAAAGGAATCCCACGCCGACACAGAAAGAACCTGCAAACTTCACACAGAAGGCCCCTTGTCTAAACAGGGCTTGAACCAGCAACCTTCTTGCTGTGGGGTAAATGTGCTGATCACTTATCCGCTGTGCCGCTCAGGACTTAATAAAAACCATAATAAATAAATCAATAAAAATTTTAAAATTACAAGGTCTGCAGAAAAACACATAATACACATTAAACTGGAAGCAGATGAGCTACAGCAGCAGATGACCACACTGAACCACTTCTATCAGCTATAAACAGGAAACTAACCCAGCAAACATGCTCCTGCAGGGTCCATGCTGGCTATTTGTGGGCACTGTGGGCACCAAATCGAACAGGCCCAGTGCAGGCTAACCAAGGTATGGCTCATAAATGCCGGCTCACTATGGCCACTTTGTGTAATTTCACATTCCTTAATTTCTGCTACACTCAAGATTTACAATTGAAAAGATTGCATCATTATTTTTTATATATTTTTTCCCAAATATTTACATTTTTATATCAAATGTATGGCTGCAGAAAAAAAACTAACATTGTGAAGTAAGACTTTTAACAAACCTGATTAAAGGTGCAGTATGTAATTTTGACACCCATTTGTTGAACTAGATATTGCACTCCTGGATCAAAACAAACAGATAGAAGATAGAAGGAATATTTTCCATATTAAAAGGAGTTTTGTCCTAACCAAACACCTCAAATTGATATATTAGAAACGGCTTCTATTTGTCACAGCTGAACAACAGAAAACTGACAATGATCCCTTCAGGTACACCTCATGTGCTTCATTCAGTGTTAAATGCTAACAATGTAAGTTTGAATGTTATTTTTACTTGACATTTTTTGCCATATACTGAAAGCAGCAGCAGATTACCTCTTGAAAATAATATAAATAGTTTGAACTTAAACTTTAAAACAAAAAATATGAGTGATTTAGCATCTACATTTAATAATGTTAAAGAGAGTTAATATTTATTAATTATATGATAAACCTTACCATTTCGTGAGTGAGTGCCTATTCTGTGCTTCTGAATGGCTGTATTTAAATTTCTCTCCTGTTTCGTCTGGTGCAAACAGCCAAATTGTGTATCTCATCACGTGTTGTTAGGACACATGGTTACAAAGTAACTTGCTCACCCAATGTTTACATAAGTAATATTTATATAATTTGCTAATTAATAACCTCATGTGGTGAATCTGTCTCATTTTGGAGTCTGCTACTGTCCACCAGAGGTCGCATTTCGGTCATGGACGCATGCTTTTAGAGCCTTGGAATATGTCTTTTTTCACCAAGGTAACCTGGGGTGCTGAAATAGAATTGGCTAAACTGGCATTGGGCAGGTTTTAAATTACCAAAACAAAGACAGCGTTCCAGCATGAAAACACATTTTCTAAGCAGAATATCTGACTTCAGCACTGTTTTTTAGATAAACAAGAATGTTCACTTAGCATGTTTAGCAAAATCTGAAAACATATTATGGTATTTTTATGCTTTAGAAGAGTCAAAATCTTACATAAAGCACCTTCTATAAAACATCATCTGATTTGTTGCATTTTTCTGTAACTACATGCACTAAAATCAAGAAATACAATTTCACAAAAACATTTAAAGAGCCCCTATTACACATTGAAAAGGGTCATATTTCGGTTTTATGGGTCTTCAACAACATACTGATATGTATGCAAGATCAAAAAACACTTTCATGGTCTTATAATATGCATTTATTTTTACCTAATTATCCCAGCGACTCCCATATGAATCATTCAGCGATTCATTTGTTCCCAAACCCCTCCTTAGCGTGAAGCTAATCTGCGCTGATTGGACTGACGACAGCCTGTTGTCATTGGTCGACAGCGTTCAGCGCGAGACAGTAAAATGCCCAGCGCGGTTTATCAAGCCCCCGGGTCGCAGCGGACGCCCGAAACACGCTTCATAGTTAACTAACTAACACCACAGTAAACAGTACCCAGTTCTCAACAGTGTTATTCAGACACCTCACACAGCAGCAAAAGCTGAACTATTCTGAACCTTGACCACTGCACGTTTGCAGGATCAGCTAACGTTGGCCATAGCAACGAAAAACGGCAGTGGAACGAGCTCACGAAAGCATTTAAGTCTGTAAACAAAGCAGCACGCATCGCGTTTACAACGTGGCATTAGACGCGATATGAGAATATAAAGAGTTAACCTGATACAGTACACGCGGTTACTAGTAACAAAACATGTAGATCATTTCTATTTGCAATCATTGCTGTGGCACCTCATCTGTGAACAGCTATATGTTCTAAGGGCTTACCTGTATTTTGCTTTTCTAAACGATCACATCCCCAGCCGGAAGATTGTAGCATCCTCTGTCGTCTGACAAGCTATCTCTGCGGGCTCCCGCTCTCCATTCGCAAGCCTTTTCAGTGCTGCTCACCAGCCCGAAGCCCAGCATTCAGCAGCCTGCCGGTGTACCTAATAATAAAGTCCTTATTTTGCCCGCACCCCTGGTGTCTTGTCTGTCCATTACAAGATGGAGGAAGAAACTAATGCATGAGCTGTGTAGTGATAAATGGCCCATTGTAAGCGTGCAGATTTCTGAACGACTCCTTTCCCCTCACACTTCCAATAATATCCAGGTAAGCACAGCGTCTTCATGAGCGTCTTGCTGCTGTGTTAGTGGGCGGGTTTGAATTTTGCCGGGTCTGCGCGCGCAACCATTATGTTTTGTAACAACGTCATGCCGAAACGGCTGAAGACTCGTTATCAAGACGATTCATTTAAACCACTATGAGTCGACTCTTTTATAGATGAATCAATAGTTTGAAAAACTGTACACTTTCAGATTTAAGCTTTAGCTGGATATTTAACTTCACTAAGAGCTGTGTTACACACTACATGGAAGGTCATTTTCAAAAACCCATAATAGGGGCTTTTTAATATTGCCAAAATTAGGCAACACCAGTGACAAAAATGGTATGTGATATCAAAATTGAACTTTTCTGTAGAATGACTCAACAGCAGGTGGGTCACTTGGAGGTGTTACTTATCCCATTAACTTCATCAATGTGTCTGTGTTTTGGAATCATTCAATTAATTCAAATAGGCATTATTCCAAGAACACAGATGCATTGATGAAGTTAATAAACTAATTAAGTAATTAATTCAGTGTTATTGAGAACTGATAATAAACACCTGCAGAACAAAAAAAAAATCATTGAAGAAACACAAAACTGCAAATGACTTTAGTTTGACTTAGTCATCCTCATTTTGGAGAACAGCATTTCCTTTACTTTTGTTCACTTATGCTAGATAAAGAGTTTAAGTTAAATCTGTAGTTCTGTGTTTCTTTAGTGATTTTCTTGTAATGTAATGTGTATTTATGTAGCGCATTTAGTGTGTTTGGCCATACACCCAAAGCGCTTCACCATCATGGAGGGGCGTGTGCAGTGTGCAGCAACCACTTGGATAATGCCAGCTATTGGTGGAGTGGAGAGACAGTGATAGAGCCAATTAGGTGGTTGGGAGTAATTAAGGGGGTAAGGGCCGATGGAGGGAATGAAGTCAGGACACCTGGGTTACACCACTACTCTTTACGATGGGATTTTTTAATGACCACAGAGAGTCAGCACCTCGGTTTAACGTCTCATCTGAAAGATGGCGCTCACTGACAGTATAGAGTCCACCTCACTATACTGGGGCATTAGGACTCACACAGACCACAGACTGAGCACCCCCTGCTAGCTTCACTAACACCACTTCCAACAGCAACCTAGTTTTCCCATCTCGTCTCCCATCTAGGTAATGAACAGGCTGAGCCCCCCATGCTTGGGCTGTAGAGTGATATGGCTGTGGCATATGGCTGTGGCATCCTTCAGGTGTTTATCATCAATTGTCAATAACGCTCTATTGGTCTTCGCCATAAATGAAGCCATTGAGGTTGGAAAGGTGTTATGAAAGTAAATAAATCCAGATGTACAATACACTGAATTAGTTGTACATTATAGTACAGGCACTGTGTGGGACAAGAGAGGGCTTCCTGGGGCAAGGTAAGGGGTGTCCATATGAAGTCAGCACTAATGCTGAGTTAATGCTGCATGACTTTATCCAACTTTTGTGGTATTACAGACAAATACCTAGAAATTGGAGCCAAATTAGTGCTCATTCACATGTGTGACAATCATGCAGTGTGACTTATCAGAAATGCAGTCAGAGAGGAGCGCTGATAAGGTTAAATATCTGGACCCGTCAGCAATTCAAAATCATGATATGTGAAATGAATTCTGACTGAAAAGCACATCAGTGATGACCAATAGCCAATGAAAAAGCAGGATACAGGTCAGCGGAGAGTTCATGGAGGAATTGTACAGTAGACCACAATATCGGAATGAGTAAACTTTACAACCGCATTGAACGGAAACAAAACATTTGCTTGATCAACCAACTGAAGAAGCACATTGCAAAATTATGGGTAACATTTTATTTTGATGGTCCATTTGAGTACTAGTAGACTCTCTGCTTAATATCTGTTGATATGGTCCTTCAACAGACACTTAACTGACTATAAGAAACTTTGCAAGTACATGTCAACTTACATTAACCCCAACCTAACAGTCTACTTATAATCTAATGAGAATTAGTTGGCATGTAGATGCAATGTAACATAAATTCAACTGACGGACTATCAAAATAAAGTGTGTCCAACTAAACGAACAATTCTGCTTTATCATTACGGAAAACACATTTTAAATCAACATCTTCACAAAATTTTGCAATTACCTGATTTACAAGACTTAAGCTAGTCCTTAGGCCCATGAAAGACCAGTGCAGGCATGTTCGCAGGGGGGAAATATGTTATTTTTTATGTTATCCTAATGTTATTTGGAAAAGGTTAATCTAATGAAAATCAATTTCAGATGATAAAGTCAGTATCACTTGTGTCTTGTATCAATAGTTCAGGCTGGTTATGGTGGTAACAATCTTGGAGGCCATTTTGTTTGCAGACTTGTGGCTAGTTAATACTGTAGCAATTGAGCATAATTTAAACACAACAGAACACCTGTGCAATGTTGCTGAAAACATCCATCACTTTATGACCTTAGTGAAGACATCCTGTTCCATTTCCAGCAGAAAATGCATCATCACAAAGCTGTTTCTTAAACACGTTCACCAGTCTCTATCAGGCTCGAGTCAAATACGTTTTCAACCAACAGAGGGCGATATTGCATCATCAGAAAAATCAACCACAACGTCAAGGAAATGTTGAATGATGTCTCAAACTGACGCTAATTATTAAACTAATGACATTTTCTTACAAATGTCCAATTCACCTCCGAAATCTGTTATTAACACTTCATTATAGTGCTGGACTGTTTTACCTGTTGCTCTAAATGAGGCCAATCCACTTACCTCCGATGTTAAACTGTTATTGCATAGGATTGTGATCAAGAAAAACAGGATCTCAACTTGATATATGGATGAAGAGTCTCTTCAAAAACATCGAAGTAGATGCAAGATGAACAAAAGGATCAAAGCTCTAGATTCAAACCTTTAGGAAAAACTAATTCGCTTATCTAAAAACTTTTTTTTTTTTGAGTCAGGTATTTAGTATGTTTATTTTTGTCCTATTAATATTCAGCATTTAATCAATGTATTTAGAACGTTAAAAAGATAAATATGTTCCAAATAAATCACATTATTTAAATTCTCTATACATCAAGGAATGCTGACACAAATCATAGTTTCAAAATAAGATGAGGTTTTTAAGCAGCATGGCTGTACAGGTATGTATGATGTGACGTAATTAAATAACAATAAATTATTAAATACAACAATTAGATACAATACAGCTTACAGTGTAAGCTAATAATATTTGACTATTCAAGTTTAGTGTTGATTTACAAATTTTTACAAAAACAAGTGTCTGTAAGTGCTATGTCTGAATTACTTTAACAATATACCAAAATGAGTAAATGATAAATAGTAAATAAAAAAAAAAGATTATACAAATGACCCACATACACTAGCTGACAAAAGTCTTGTCGTCCATCCCAGTTGTAAAAGCAACAAATAATAACTTGACTTCTAGTTGATCATTTGGAAAAGTGGTAGAAGGTAGGTTTTTCAGATAATCATCTGTTAAACTGCATCCCAGTCATCACAAATATTGCAGAAGACCTATTGGAACCCACATGGACCCAAGATTCTCACAGAAATCAGTCAAGTTTGGTGATAGAAAAATCATGGTTTGCGGTTACATACAGTATGGATGCGTGCAAGAGATCTGCAGAGTGGACGGCTACATCAACAGCCTGAGGTATCAAGACATTTGTGCTGCCCATTATATTACAAACCACAGGAGAGGGCAAATTCTTATGCAGGATAGCGCTCCTCCTTATACTTCAAAGTTCCAGAAAGCAAAGAAGGTTAAGGTGCTTCGGGAACGGCCAGCCCTGTCACTAGACATGAACATTATTGAGCATGTCTGTAGGATAAGATGAAGGAGGCATTGAAGATGAATTATTATTAATAAGTTATTTGAGTCATTGCAGAGATGTATGGATGCAGTCCTTCAGGCTCATGGGAGTCATACACAATATTAATTATTTTTCCACTGCATTATGACTTTATATTCTATACTGTACATTACTTCTGTTAAGTGACAAGACTTTTGTCTAAGCAAAGTTAGACCTTACTATCCTAATTAAATAATAAAAAAATCAAGGCATGATCATATTTTAATTTGGTAAAATAAGTGTAATCTAGAGGCCTTTGCCTTTCATATTAGCCACTTCTGATACCAAATGATCAACTAGACAATAAGACTTTTGTCAGGTAGTGAATATGTTCCCCAATTACACTGATTACCTATAAATACTCCTGATATTAATATTTTAAATCCATTTCTTACAATAAATACGGACAGAAATTTAATTATAAAAAACTGTTAATAAAACATAAGATAAAAATAATAGTTTAAATTAAAAAACAAAAGAAATGCTAACATAAAATCCCAGTGTAGCATAAATCACTCAAATTAGTCATATTGCTTAATTCTTACAAAATACTCATAAATTGTTTAGAAAAAAAATTGCTCAAAATGTGAAAAGCTGCATATTAATTGTCCCTGTTGTACTATTTTATTCACATTATAGTGTATTTGAAAAACCCTGGTTTGTTTGAGATTTGCTGGAGGCTATTTACAGTCACTCCACACTCTATTGCTCTGGGACTCAATTTTGACAGGCCAAGATATGCAACATCTCTCGAGAGACATTTAAAGAGACATTTATCAAAGGACAGTGACAGTACTGTTCATACAACAGGGAAGCCACTGATAAATGATTCCTATATTGTTCTCATCCAAACAGACTGGTTCTTCATTCATCTTAGACGTCATGCTGCGCCACACAGGACAGTTGTGCTTTTTGTTCAGTCTTTTTTTAACCCCAGTTTCTGTTTCTCCATTCTCTTATTATACCTTACTTTGGCTATTTCTGGCATATCACCTCAGATCACAGCTTGGTAACAACTGATTTGTCAAAGTATCCTCCAAAATAAAGATTTTGATGAGGTCTGTTTTGGTGCTGGTCGGGATTCTGTACCAGATGTGCTGTGTTTCTCTCCAATGCACAGTTTATGTGGCCTCCATTCTGAAACTGATTAGAAAGATGATTTTAGTCTGATTAAAATATTTTGAGATTTCATCATGGCTGTGCAACAATCTATTCAAATCTAAGGTTATGTTTAGCATGAGGCGCCTCATATTGTTTTGAGCATTCAATAGTATTCATGTATATGTGAGTAATTTATAAGTGTATATGCATGTGTTTTATGTATGTGTTGATAAGGGAAGTTTGATTTAAATCGTATGTGGGGGCTCATAATTTAGTTTACGTGACAATAATGTAATGGAAAAGTTTTTCCCTTCCATTTTAACAACGTTTCAAAATTGATTAATGTTTACATATCCATAAAAAAGGGCAAACATGCTGTATTACAGGGCAGTATAAGGGGCTGTCACCTTGTTTTTAACCCTCCTGTCGTGTTCACATCCCGCCCCTTACTTTAGTGTTCCCGGTCAAAATTGCCCTGTCTGCTTTAACTGCTTTTATGTTAGCACATAAAAACATTTTTCACCACCAAATTTTTATTCAACATTCTTTAGCTGTGAACAATCTCTCAACGTAGTATTCAACATGAATTTATAGAATTAGACATACAATAACTGCAGTGAAAATAAAAAAGGCACTGAAAATGTATTACAAAACGAACAATAGATGACAGAAATCAAAATAGACGGTGAGCATGGACACGGAACAAGCACTCGTTATATTTGGTCATTTTTGTGCAAGATGCTCCAATTAAATAAAATAAAAGAAAGAAAGACAAACAGATGGGTTTACAACAGACACCTGTCTAGTCTGTGTGAAGATATGATGCATTGTTTTTTCAGGAAGTTGATTCATGTTGGAGGATCCAACGCTATCTCATGGCAATTCATAACTTATTGATTCAGTGGCTAATTTGTATGAATTTGTATGATCTCATTCATATAATTGAGAACGATTTGCTCATCCCCAATGACAGTTGGGTTAGGGGTGGGGTTGGGGGCCACACCTCCTTTTAAAAATCTTACATTTTTGTACTGAACTTAGCCACTAAACTGACAAAACATAAAATATTGTTGTATTGATGTTTTCTGTCTAATGGATGAATATAGTCTTGATACCCATTCATTTTCTATGGCGGTCACTTTTGACCGGGAACACCACAGGTGTAACAAGGTTGATTAAAACACTCAAATTTCAATAAAAAGAGGGGATCATCACTTTTATATTTTCAAGTGCATAGTGTGGAGAATATCATAAGGCCTTAAGTCAATCAGATGTAAAAATGTATATTTATGGGTGTTTTAAGTTGTTAATCGGTCAGATTTGACCTGAACACGACAGGAAGGTTAAACAAATACCTGTAGGGAAAGGACAATAATATGCCATCTGTGCCGATGGTTTGTATGAAGAATTTTCTGTGTATGATGCATCATTGCTGTTGGTTGTAATGTTAATTCACACTTTGCTGAAGAATTGTGAATACTCCTAGTCTATCATTGTTGTGTGTTTGTTCGAGCTTGCCTTCTACACCTCCCTCAATATTGACCAAGATGGCGGCGCGTACACATCGCGAGGCTCTGCGTCTCTCCAGTTTCTGCAATTTTGCAGTATTTTTCCTGCTCATTTCGGGTCTGTTCGTGCAGAACAGTAATGCCTTTACATTGTACACCCGACAGGAGATCTTGGGATATTGGTTTGTGCATTTCGGACAGTTTTATCAGCAATCTACGGCTCATCCCAGAGATTGCCCGGAAACCAGATGCTGAACGCTCTGCCTGGCCGGGCAGAAGTGCTCGAAGGCGGCGGTGCGAACGTAAACAAACGTTAAGCTAAGAGCTAAGCTAAACATAAAGAAACGTAAGCTAAGAGCTAAGCTAAAGCTAACACCACACCGGCTCTCTTTACCCAGCATCTTCCTCGCCAATGTACGGTCCCTGGTGAACAAAATGGATGAGATTCGACTGCGTATTAACCACAGCAAAAGATTATGGAACTGTAATGTCATGATTTTCACAGAAACATGGCTAAACAGTGGGATACCAGACAACGCTGTATCTTTAACTGAGCATCAAACATTCCGAGCAGACAGAGCGGCGGATGACTCCGGTAAGACCCGAGGCGGAGGATTATGCATTTATATTAACAAAGCTTGGTGCACAAACTCTGTCATCGTTGGGAGACATTGCTTTGTTAACCTGGAATTTCTGATGGTCAAATGCAGACCGTTTTATCTGCCACGGGAGTTCACCTCCACCTTTATAATTGCTGCTTATATTCCACCCGATGCTGATGCAAAGCTTGCTATGAATGAACTTCATGCAGCCATCAGCAAACAACAGACTGCTCACCCGGAGGCTGCTTTTATTGTTGCGGGGGATTTTAATCACTCAAACTTAAAGACAGTGCTCCCCAAATTCCATCAAAACATTTTCTGTCACACACGGGGAAACAAGACTTTGGACCATGTATACACAAACATGGCTGAAGCCTACGCTGTGACCCCCCCCCACCTGGGTCAATCAGATCACCTTTTTTTTGTTCCTCACCCCCAAATACTCACCCCTCATCAACTGTGTGAAGCCATCAGTGAGGACCATCAAACTGTGGCCAGCGGGGGTAGACTCCACACTCCAGGACAGGTTTCAACACACAGACTTAAGTATGTTTGCTTTCAGGGCCACATGTGGCTCTCACACAGACATTAACAGCTACACTTCCTCTGTTCTGGAATACATCAACACCACCATTGACAGTGTTACAACCCAGAAACAGATCACCACATACCCAAATCAAAAGTCATGGATGAACAAGGAGGTGCGCCTCCTGCTGAAGGCACGCAACACTGCCTTCAGATCAGGGGATGCACATGCCTACAGCATTCCAGGGCTGATCTGAAAAGGGGCATCAAAAAGGCCAAGCACTGTTACAAGCTAAAGCTAGAGGAGCACTTTTCCAACTCTGATCCTCGGCGCATGTGGCAGGGCATACAGGCCATCAGCAACTACAAACCCAGCCATTCCACACCCACAGCCACAAATGTCTCCTTCCTGAACGAGCTTAATGACTTTTATGCCCGCTTTGAAAGAGACAATAATGAACCCTACATCAGGATCACTTCCTCAACCGACCACTCACCCATTACACTCACCTCCTCAGAAGTCTACACCGCACTGAGTCGGATCAATGTGCGTAAGGCTGCTGGACCAGACGGTATTCCTGGGCGCGTCCTCAAAGCATGTGCAGAACAGCTCGCTGGGGTATTCACAGACATTTTCAACCTGTCCCTTAACCTAGCAGCTGTGCCAACATGCTGTAAAACCACCTCTATTGTGCCAGTGCCGAAACACTCCAGCCCAACATGCCTGAATGACTACCGGTAGCACTCACACCCATCATCATGAAGTGCTTCGAGCGGTTGGTCCTGGCACATCTGAAAGACTCTCTGCCATCCACACTGGACCCACATCAGTTTGCCTACCGTGGCAACAGGAGCACAGAAGATGCAGTCTCCATAGCACTGCACTGTACTCACACACCTGGACAATAAAAACACTAATGCACGAATGCTGTTTGTTGACTTCAGCTCAGCATTCAACACTGTCATACCCTCTAAGTTAATGATCAAACTTAGAGACCTGGATATAGACATGTCTCTCTGTAACTGGGTTATGGACTTTCTGACTAACAGACCTCAGAATGTTAGATCAGACCACATTTGCTCCACCACCGTCACACTCAACACTGGTGTACCACAGGGCTGTGTGCTGAGCCCCTTCCTCTACCCCCTTTTCACCATCGACTGTAGGCCTGTGAACAGATCCAACGCCATCATCAAATTTGCAGATGACACCACAGTGATTGGTCTAATCAGCAACAATGATGAGACTGCCTACAGGGAGGAGATACAGCATCTGGCCACGTGGTGCACCAACAATAATCTGCTCCTTAACACCGACAAGACCAAGGAGCTCATTGTGGACTTCAGGAAGGGACGAACAGGCTCACATGATCCCATCCACATCAATGGGATGGCCGTCGAGCCTGTCTCATCCTTCAAGTTCCTGGGGACCCACATCTCCAAGGACCTTTCCTGGACCACCAACACCTCCAGCCTGGTCAAGAAGGCTCACCAGCACCTATTTTTCTTAAGGCAACTTAAGAAGAACCAGCTGTCATCAGCCGTCTTGGTGAACTTCTACCGCTGTACAATAGAAAGCATCCTGACGAACTGTGTCAGGATGGAAGCTGCTCTGTTGTGGAGCGTAAGGCACTGCAGCGTGTGGTGAAAACTGCCCAAAGCATCACAGGGACCACACTGCCAGCCATAGAGGACATCCAGAGGAAACACTGTCTGCGCCGAGCACGCAGTATTCTTAAAGATCCCTCTCACCCTGCTCACAGACTGTTTTCTCTCCTGCCTTCTGGCAGGTGCTTCAGCCTCCCCCGGACAATAACCAGCAGACTAAAGAACAGCTTCTTCCCCAGAGCGGTCTCCCTTTTGAACTCTGCTCCCCACTGACTTTTTGCCCCCCTAATACACCCCCCACTCTCCTCATAACTCAGACTCCTCATAATCACTGCACTACTTAACATTTGCACATTTAAAAATTGCACATATTCATTCACTTATTTAAACTGTACATACCTAATGCACATGTACATTTCTAAATTATGTACACACCCACTGTACATATACATTTGTAATTATGTTTATCTATCTGCACACTTCTGATTATTAATAGCAACCTGTACATTTATCCATTTATTGTAAATCTGTTCATAGCTAACACAACCTGTATACAATGTTCATAGTACATCCATTTGTAAATTTCACCATAGTGTTTCTATAACTGCACTTTATAACTTATACCTGTATCCTGCACTTGCTGCTATTGCACTCCTGGTTAGACCTAAACTGCATTTCGTTTCCTTGTACTTGTATGTGTGTGAGGACAATAAAGTTGAATCTAAAAAAATCTAATCAATATGTACCATGTACATGCATGACATGGTTCTCGTTTTCTGATGTTTACACGAACAATTTTTTAAAATGTCCACTTTGGGGCTCATTTACACAAAAATGTAAACACACACACGCAATAGTAATATTTTTGTAAGTTTTGCCCATGTGTTTACATAACAATGACATTTTTGGGACATAAAACACATAAATCTAAAAATGGATTACAAAGCTGTTTTAAAAAAAAAAAGATCAAACAACCTGTTTTCAGATTTACTCTATACGTTTTCAGTCCCAAAATAACAGGCAGTATACATAAAAGGTTTACAGTTTTTGCCTGAAAATATTGCCATGTAAATGCCCCCAAAATATCAGTTTTTAAATCCAAAAATCAAAACAATTTCAGAACTTTTATAACCCCACAGTTTGCAAATTTAAATAAATTGACTAGAAGTAATAACAGTGTGACCAATATTGTGCGTACAAACAAATAAATAAAGAGTCAATAGACCCTTTTCACAAGCCTGTTATGATGCATTTAACGGTCATCAGCATTTTAAATGCTAGAAAGTTTTTAATATTAAATTTTTTTACGTATGTATATGAATTTATGTATGTAGTATATCATCTTTGCTTCAAATTACAAAAAAACAAATTACCACTTATGCTAGACATTTCTAACGCAGCGTCTATGGGACAAGACAGTAAATTTGACATTATACACTTTTCCGGCTGCCGTCATCAGTTTCACACTATTTTTTTATTTTTCTGGAAGTCTTTATAACATCATCGTGGAGTTTTTCTTTTATTATTTCAGCGAATAAAATTGTAAAAAAAAGTATTTGTTGTATTCGCCCAACTTAAACTGTCATAGTTTTCCCAACTATGACAACTTCTGCTATTGAGAAACCCGGAAATGTGAAAAGGGTCTATTAATGTTTGGTAAATTAAATATATTGTGCATCCAGTGTACTTCAAATAACGAACAAATGACTTTTGAGTGAGTCCTCCTAGTAATTAATTAAAAAAACTCAAATCATTTTGATAAATCATTCACTGAAATACCTTAAATTATGCTTAAAATTTATTTTAACTAATGGTTTTAGTCTATGCATTTCAGTTGAAGCATGAACAAAACAAAAAAAATCTGTCCTTTTATCAATAAATTCTAACAATAAATTATGTTTTTTTTGTTTTTGTTTTTGTCTACAATGGAATTATTTCCATTATTGGAAGGGTTATTTCTTGTTGGAACATTAAGTGCTAAAAAGTGAAGGCAAATGAGCTTTATATGAATAGTTTGGTTCTTACTGTTCTGATGTAAGCTTGTTGATCCAGGCTCGATATTATGCCCATGGCTCTGTCCTGTCCTGAGTAAGTGTTTCTTTCTCCAATACCATTCATGTCATTTATCAGGTCCTCGAGGTCCTGAGTGGTAAACTCAACAGGATCACCTTCAGTAATATGGGGTGAAAAGAGCTTCTGGGAGCAGCTGGTGCACAGCTTTGGATCCAGAATGGGCGTCTTCAGGTAAAAGCGTCCAGATGGCTGGAGCTCTGGCTGCAAGAGTGGAGAAACCCACTGTATATCGCTGTCTATAACTTCAGCCATGTTCCCACAAACCTGAGGACATCTGAGTGCTTCACACACCTGCTCATGGAAAGGTGGAAGGTTTGAGCATTGTGAATGTTGGCTTATTGTCTGAATTGTGCTGTGTGAAATTTTGGGTAGTGTGATTCCTGTCCCATTGTAGGACGGATATTGTATGTCTTGGTGTTCATAAGGATCTATTTGGAGATCTGGTATTGCCTTCTGTGGAGTATAAGGTTGTATTTGTGTGAGTTGCTGAATCTTTGGATCAATCGTTTCTGTTATTAAAGTCATTTGTTGTTCCTGGGGTAGTAATGTAATAGTATCACATGAATCATTTGGTACGAAGTTCTGGGCAGGGTTCCTGATGAGTTCCTGCTCCTTCACATTGCCCTGGGTATTATCAGACACTATACAGTCCATGTTTGTTTTAAGAGACTGTTTTGCATAAGATAAGATGTCATCTGAGAAGTCTGCCATATCATTATGACTGTCAAAATCAATTTTGATGAACAGATCATCTTGTTGAAGGAACTTTAGATCTTCTGGGCTGATCCCTAAACTTCCCATGAAGTTCAAGATTTTGCAGCTGAAGACTGGCTTTTGTTTGAACAGAGAGCTTCCAGATACTGGAACGGTACGTACTTGGACTCTCAGGATGGCGCCGCGGATGGCTGCCTCGGTGTGGAGCTCTTCAGTGTTTGCACTATTTCTGTTAGTCTGTCCTGTTTTATGTTTATCAAACACGATCAGTTATACCAGGGATGAGCTGCTGAACATTCGGCAGTGCACACCAACTAATCACCAACTGGATTTTGATTTCTCTGGCGTTTTGCGGAACATTGTCATCGGCGGAGCAGCTGCTTTGTGGAAGAAATACAAGACCCGGCGGCGTGGAAAAAGAGCCGGCGCGCTCGTCAGGCTGAGACAGCGCGGCTTCAGAACAGCGCTGCCTAGCATCCATCTAGCGAATCTCCGCTCGCTTCCTAACAAAATGGACGAACTACTTCTGCTCTCACGCGAAAACAAGAACTTTAACAACTCTGCTGCGCTGTGTTTCACAGAAACCTGGCTGAACGAAGCCATTCCGGACAGCGCATTACACTTACCGGACTTTCAGCTGTACAGAGCAGATCGCGATACGGAGTCAACGGGGAAAACACGCGGTGGTGGGACATGCTTTTACATCAACAGGAGATGGTGTACAGATGTAACTGTGTTAAAGAAGATGTGCTGTCCTGATGTGGAAGCGCT
>CAIGQZ010001680.1:1668145-1689182 GCA_903798205.1 Danio tinwini | reverse complement strand
ACACACACACACACACACACACACACACACACACACACACACACACAACTTTTTACCTGCTTAATAAAACATGTGGCTGTATGCATTATATGCATCCTAACTCCTCACTCACCACTATATATGCATACAATAATTCTTCTAGTTTCAATTTAATTTATTGAATTTAATTTACTTTGGATATAAACACTGAACATGTGATGGTTGCGAGCAATTTTGTTGGTCAGAGATTTAACACCCGACGCAATTTTCGCTTGAAGAACGAAAAGATGCTTTGCTTATTCTTTCCCGAATTTGCCTTGCAAGTGTGCCTTTTCAGACCGTTCATCCCTGAATCACTGCTGTAACATTACTTGACTAAGATTTAGCATGTATTACAATCAGCATATGGCATGCTCTCACCGTCACAGTTTACTCTCATGAACTTCATTAATATTTCCGACTTCCCGAATAGTTTTGTTAATGTAATGGACATGTCATAGTTCCCTCCAGCACTGATGGCTACTGGGTTGTGTAGTTCTTTTTTAATTGCGTTACACTGTAATCGTATAAAAAGGAAACTACAAAATGGCGGTGCATTTTTTTTTTGTCATCTGCCTTTTGGTTGAATCCCGCTCCCGTCTGCTCCCATTAACTATCTTATCCTGTACCGTCCCAATCCTGTGATTAAAAGCAAAGATGACTCCCATCCCGGGGAAATCCCACGGGAATCCTGTGACTCGTGGGATTCCCGAAAAAATTTAATCCTCTACCTGCTACCACCCTCCAGGGTGCAAAGTGTTGTCACAGATCTGGAGTTAGGCATTGGGTTTGGAGGTGTCATCACCACCGGTCCAGCCACTGGACAACTAGAGGGGTGCAACATGGGGGCTAATATGAGAGGTAAATCCTCTCAGCCCCCTGTTCTCTTCTTCCCAGGGGTACACAGTGAGCTAACGCAGGTATGGAGGACACTTTTCTCTGCCTGATCCTTGTGCTCATGCAACAGCAAGTACGAGGCTATTCGCCAGGTGGTGGGCTTTGCCACCTGGAGGGGTAAGCTGAGACCCGCATTCAAGACATGTGGGTTCTCTGTGTCTCTCTAGAGCCCACTCTGCCTTGGGCCAAGCCACATCTGCCCTGCACAACAATACAAAGCCCAAGTGCTGGCCAGGCTGCAAGAGGGTGGTTCTTCCCCAGGCTTGAAACATTAGGTCCACAAGGTGGCTGGCTATGCTCTCATGACCACCACGTCGGGCCCATCCGCGCTGGCTGTTCCTCACTGAGAGTATCCTCCTGCGGCTCCAAGATCTGCTCCACCACCACAGCCCATTCCAAAAACCCATTCATGGTCAAGCCGCCACAGACTCACTGCTTCCTGGAGTGACAACTTCTCTGTGCCCACTGGATAATGGATGCCATCGCCCTCGCATATCATAACCAGGGAGAGTTATGTCCCTGGAAGTGAGAGCACATTCAACAAGGAGTGTTTCCACCTCTTGGGCGTTAGCACGCAGTGCCTCTCTAGCATCTATAGAGCTGCAGGCTGGGAGACACCTAATGCATTCATGAGGTATTACAATTTCAAACCGCTACAAAAGACAAAAAATTGCACACCTAAACTGATCTTCAATTATTATTAAATTACTTTTGTATAAATCATCAGTAATCATTTGATCTCAAGTAATTATTTTCTAATAATAAAACAATATTTACAGGTTGTTCAATATAAAAAGAGACACCAAATAAATAGCAAAGACAAAAATAAGGGCTTACGTTATGGCTCTCTGAGAGGTGATGATGCAATCTGGTTGCCCATTTTTGTAGACAAGTTTGCCATTGGACTGAACCCAAATCCAGCGGTTCTGTTTAGTCAACAGTCTGAAAACAGTCAACCCAGTTTCACCTTTCCTCATCACTGCAGGGGAGAGAAATTATGAAGTAATTTAGATAACATTGTCTAGCTACCATTATTAATTACAGAGCTTGAGGATGAGTAAATTAAAATGTTTGCAAGAACTGTCTCTTTAAACTTGGATCTGTGTGCAGTATATGCGTTTGTATCAATGCTTCTTGCAGATCAAGCAACCACATTAAAACACTAATATCTATATTACTGTGCATTATTTGTGTGAGTGAGTGAGTGAGTGAGTGAGTGAGTGAGTGAGTGAGTGAGTGAGTTTGTCTATATGTGATGAAAGGGAGTCTTACTCCGCATGTGGCCCTCAGCACAGTACATCATGTCAGCTGCATGGATGAACTGATAGCCTGAACCACTATTACAGAGCTCTGCCACTGTGTAGCCGAGAACAATATTCCATCTGTGGAAAACAAAAAATAAACAAACATATGGCTCTGCGAGATACAATTTTCTTATTGTATGAGTGCAGAGCAGGAAACTGCATCAAATTATAAGCCAGCTATTTTAAGAAGGAAAAACCCTCAAAGATAAAGTAATTATAAAATCAAAATAAAGAAACTAAACTACACTGTAAAAAATGCTGGGTTCCATGCAATCGATTTGTGTTAAGAGAACATTAAGGAATTAAATGAACTTATTAGTTTTTACAAATTTAATTGGACAAAACCATTGCATAGCCACCCATAAAAAAAATGAAAAATTGTGTTGTTTTAGCTCAGTTTAATTAAGTAGACTGAACAAACACGTTTTTGAGTGTACAGTAAAAACACATGATTGATAGAAATATAGCTTCTTTCTTATTTTGTCTCACATGCAATTAGTGTAAAATCTAACTTATACTTGGTTTTGAACATTAAGTTTCTGGTGCGGATTTCCAGAATTAAAGGTGGCTGTAGAGGACAGGCCAAGGCAAACAGGGCCAGCTGAGGCAGGATGCGTTTGCCATCTGCTGTATTCTCTTTCTGTCCATACAAGAACTTCAAACGGCCCTGGAAGTTCACGGCCTATAAAAATACAAGCCATTCATTTAACCCATTTGACCATATGTGACCCTGGACCACATAAAATAAGACTTATGTTGCACAATGTATAACTAGAAATAGTCAAAATTACTTTGTAAGGGTCAAAACAGATTTCTCTTTTATGCCAAAAATCATTATAATATTAAGTAAAGATCGTTGTTACTTAAATATATTTTATATTAATATATTGCTATGCCGTTTATTTAGACAACTTCTAAATATTTAGTTTTTTTTAACCCTCAGATTTAAGTTTTGTCTCTGGCAAAGTATCCTGTCCTAAAAAAAACAACAACTATACAATAATGGAAAGCTTATTTATTCAGATTTCTGGCAATGTATAAATCTCAATTTCCAAAAATGTTAACTTTTTTGTGGTCCAGGGTCACAAATGTAAACACTTTTCATAGAGTTCAGCTACTCTTACCTAAAAACAAACTGTGCAATTTTATCTTGCTATATAAAAGTCTTTACCTCTAACTGAACCTAATATGCATGTTTTTTTTTTCTAAAGACATGATGTTTGGGTTACAAAAAAGTACAATAAGTTTAAAAGCCAATTTTGCTCACAGACACTTTCTTCTACATTGAATGTGTAATTTGATCTACATCTGGGTTACAAACAAAGTCATAACATTTGCAGAAGTCATGAACCTAAAATGAAATAAATGAAAAAAGAACTGGCATAAATATGATCTGAAAATTATACCAGATGCATCATTGTTTTCTTACCGCAATAGAGCATGCTGCTTCACACAATGCTGACATATTCATATTTTATTATTTGAGGAACTCCTCACAATGTCAAACAAGTTCAAAATCTACAAACAAAATGTGTTATATTGTTAAATTTGTTATACTGACCTGCGACTTGACAACTTTTAGGTGACATGGATAATATAATGGGGAGTTAACCATTATTTGGATAGCATAAATTACATAGAACTGTCAAATTCTTGATAATTATTTGAAAGATTTCTTTTCTTATGCTAACTAAAGAAATTAACATGGTAAATCAATAAAGTACAGTGTATTGCTAAATGTATTGGGACATCTGCCTTTACATGCACGTGAACTTTAATGGCAATATAAATCTGGGTTTAATATGGAGTTGGCCCACCAATTTACAGGTGTAACAGCTTCAACAATTCTGGAAAGGCTTTCCATTAGGTTTAGGAGTGCGGGAATTTTTCACTAATCTTTGACCATTTTTGGGCCTAAGGTGGGCCTAAGTGCAGTTCACTTGGGCTCAGGCTGTCACAAAGATATACACTGGAGACCCAAATGCAAGTGAAAAAACTAGATGATTTATTAAAAAAAGAGTCACAACTGGTTTGATCTCACCAGATATAGTGTTGAGCAAGGGTGCTCACACCAGGAATGCAAACGCTCCATAGAGAATAAAGTTCATTCGAGAAATAGCGCCAGATAGAAGTCTATCACTGATATCTCACCAGATATCGAGGGAAGGGGAAGGGTAGCGCTAGGTAGCAACTCTCCAGGAAATCGACACGCTTACCAGCAGTAAAGTTCATCAGAGTAGCGGATTGGGATGAAGTCTCTCACAGATAATGTTGTCATCAGAGCAGGCAGAAGTAACAACATCAAAGAAACGGAGACGTGAATAAGGTCCACATGAAACAGGCTAAGTCGGAGAGCCTCCACCACCGCGAGCGAGAGAGTCAAACAGAAGCAGACACAGGAGTGAACAAACAACAGACTGATAATGCTAACTACAAACACTGAACATATATAGCGCGCGGAAGTGCGTTGAGTAGTAACAAAACACGTGACCACCCAGCTGATGAATATAAACACACATACACACACCACGCTATGAAGAACCCAAACAAGACACACCCACTTCCCACACACACACACACACATACACACACACACATGCAAGAAAAACAGAAAGATCCACAAACGTGACACAGGCGCGGTACACTTGCAGTGTGTGCAAGCGTGCCTGAGCCAGAAACTGAAAGCGAGAAGTGACTTTTAAGGGACTGTTTCATATGGATTAATGAATCATTCATACTGTTCAATGAACACAATGAACGTTGTAGTTTATTAAAGACGCAAACCCCTCACTGCATGACAGCTACGCCTTCAGCAAACCTCCTAATTCCTACAGCACGAGGACTTTATGATTGTTTATGAGTGTCAAAAGTGGCTGATCTGTTCGGCGAAATATTAGACTGTGTGTCACCGCATATCAAACGACTTAAACGATATAACTAAAGAAATCTCTACTGTGCTGAGCGAGAGCGCTTACTGAATAGCGCATTATCGATGACGTAAGCGTGCCCCGGCCCAAATGTAATGTGAGTGCTAGCCGTTGGGGGAGACAGGAGGGGGGACAAGCATGCTTTGGCCTGGTTCAAGGCAACAGTACATAGTGTGAGTACGCCCTAAGTGAATTAGCTGGGCCCTTAAATTGGCAGGGTCCTATGCACACTGTCACCCTTTTCCCCTTGCTTGCTACACCCCTGCCAAGCTGGCTCACTGTCTCTGCTTTAATTCATCCAAAATATGTTCAATCAGGTTGAAGTCAGGACTCTATGCACGCCACTCAAGTTCCTCCACACCAAACCTCACTCATATGTCTCATGCGCAAACTGTTCCTACAAAGTCAAGAGCATGAAATTTTTCAAAATGTATTAGTATGCTGAAACTTCTCAAGAGTCCAGTGGAAGCATGCTTTACTTAAAGACATATTGTGCATGTTGCAACCTATCACTGTATCTCGCTTGAAATCACTGAACTCCTGAGTGCCACCCATACTTTGTAGAAGCAGTGTGCATGCAAGTGACTTGAATACTTAATTCAGTGATTTGGAGGGGTGTCCCAAAACTTTTTTGAATATATTGTATATTACAGTAAACAATTTCAAACTGGTGTTACAAAAGTTCAATTTGTTTGTTATTTGTTTTAATTATTTATGATACTTCATTAACTTACAAGGAAGCCAGAAGTGCTGTTCAACAGACATCGTAACCTGCAAATAAAGTTTAGCTTCAGGAAAGTAGAGTTCTCTAGGGACAACTGCTCTGGATTGAAGGACGGCGTTGCATCACGGAAAGCTTGACAAAAACAAAACAAGTACATTTAAACTTGCAGTTGTATATTATAAAACATAATATAAAACATTACTTCAGTGAAAGAAACGTAGCCACTGCTGTGTTAGTGTTCATGTAACACATTGAACCTGATTGGTGTCCTTGTAGTCAGCCAGATCTGCTTTTGTGTGTGTGTTTACTGTCTGGCACAGCTTTCATGTGTATACAGTTCCAACAATGACATGCTTTTCAAATTGCCAAGCGTTAGATTTCCAATAAAAACGGATTCAGCTTGGTTGAAAATAAAAATGGCCAATATGAAACCAGAGCAAACTGGCTCAGTCTTTGATCACCACCTATAAAAGTCTATTTCAAATGCAATGTGAATTGCAATACTCATGTATAACTCATATAAAACTTGGAAAACAGATAAAGTGTTCTAATTAAACTGTATAGATATACCATAAAAAGTAAATTCCATCGGAACAATTGCAGTATTTAAACCAATTGTGAAAAATTTGCACATTTACACTGCTTAATTTATTATTTGTATTATCTTAAAGAGAGGGTTCACCCAAAAAGGACAAATTGCTCCATCATTTACTCTCCCTCATGTAGTTTCAAGCCTTTATAAGTTTCTTTTTTTTCTGTTGAGCATAAAAGAAGATATTTGGAAGAATGCTAGTTGCTGGGTCCTATCGACTTCCATAGTATGAGAAAAAAATATATAATATACTATATACTAGGCAATTAAAAACAAGCACCAATGTTTCCTTATAGGATTTAGACTCGAATAAATATGAAAACTGATGCCATTACTGTCCTTTAGTATGCACAATTACTGAGAAATATCTAATGTTCAGATGTAGTGGTGGACACTTGGTTTTCAACACACACTAAGTGTTCTATTTTAAAGATCCAAGCACAAAGTCTAAAGCACATAATGCAAAAACATTAAGGGTGTGTCCGAATCCACTTTTGCTATTTTAAGGACGGAAAAATACGCTCTGCGCCCTGGCGCATGGTCTAACAGGATTGTGTTTATTCTCTTAATGAGTTATGGGTGTGTTTTCAGCATGATGTGCATTAAACAAACCAGAGTCTCATCTCCCATTCCCTTTAAGAGTCAGTTGTTTCGCGCCATGGCGCATAGGACATGGAATGCAACATGACTTCACTTTTATATGGTTGTCATTCATTCATTTTTCTTCAGCTTAGTCCCTGATTATCAGGGATCACTACAGCGGAATGAACCACCAACTAGCGGCGGATGCCCTTACAGCCATAACCCAGTATTGGGAAACACCCATACACTCTTGCATTCACACTTATACACTACGGCCATTTTAGTTCATCCAATTCACCTGTAAAGCATGTCTTTGAACTGTGAGGAACTCCACACAGAAATGCCAACTGACCCAGCTGGAACTTGAACCAATGACCTTCTTGCTGTGAGGCAACAGTGCTAACCATTGAGCCACCATGCTGCCTTTGTATGGTTGTATTTCCTATAAGTACAAATGACCCAACTATTAATTGCCCACTGCCCATTTATGTTCAGAAATGGGTAGGTATGTGCATCATGAAATGACAGAGAAGGGGTGGGTTTTGACAATGATTTTGGTTTCTTTTCTAAACTTTAAATGTTACAGATCATTGCGCTAAATGGAAGGTCATATATCTAAAATGTCTTAATTTGTTATGTTTGTGTGAACTAATCCTTTAAAAAAACAAAATTATATTTAAATATTAATTGAGAGTTTTCAAAAAAGAAGTATTGTGAAATCTCTAAAAATATAAGTCTTTTTAAATTTGGATGCATACTATTGTGGGAGGAGACCTCCAAAACAACAAAAAACAAACAATATATCATAAAAAGGGCACTTAAAATCAAGATTTGGAAGTATTGTCTCTCAAAAAACTTTGCTTGCAAACATATCTGCAATTCCTCTTCATTGACTCTTTAGGTTGATGGAACAGAATAATTCATTTGTCCAAGCACAATGGCAAGGTCTGATCAGGTCTGCCTGGAGAGATATTTAGTAATTTTCTACCTTGCACTAGCTGTCTGGAATCTGGGGTAAAGCCAGGGTTGAGGGTTGAGTGGAGCTGCCTCTGAAACTCATGCCGGTCTTCAGTACACTGATGGATGACATCTGACTGCAAAACAAACACACGGGGGTATCCACAGCTCAATACAGTTAGAAACTATACCAGATTAAATTAAGGACTCTAAATTAAGAAACTGCTAGTAAAACCATGGTAAAGATCTTGATTATCAGGCTGTTTTTATGCAAATCATTTGGATTGTTTGCCACCCAAACAATCCAGCTGAAGATAGCATCTATTTTTGTGGGGAAATTCACACAATTTCACTGTAATTTCACACAATTAATTAAGCAAACAATGTTTTACTTGTCTTCCACAACCACTAATGGATCATCATGTAAAAATTTAGTGCATAATGCTTAATGTGACAAACCTAATAATTAAAAAACAATACTTCTTTAACTTTTCATCATTACAGTATGTGCTCAATGCACACACAGTACAAACCTGATGGAACCCCAAGTAGTCCTCAATGTTGGAAGAGACATAGAAGATTGTCCCGCTGGAGGTAATCACAAACACAAAGCCATGCCTGTTTAAGGAAGCAAAAAAGGGATAGTTCATGCAAAAATGACAATTTCTTCACCATTCACTCACCCCCAAGTAGTTCTAATATTTTATGATATTATTCCCTATGTTAAACACAAAAAAGATAGTCTGCATGATGATGGAAACTAGCAGCCAATAGCTATGTTTCAATCCAAAAATGGAAATTAATTTTATGCGCAAAACTGGAATATCACATAAAAGACATGCGAATAAAGCAGCGTTTCCATCCAACGAGTCAAAGCGAACAAAATAGTCCCTTCCTGATAAACTGGCGCCAAATATTAACAGTAAACACGGAATTTGCTGTGGTGGGAGACTCTGTGTGAATCTTTTCCTTATTTAATAAATTACTTCTGCCTCAGAAGACAATACCAACATGCAATAAACCTGTGATGACATTTGAAGACGTGAGACGTGGAACACAGATGCTCTTGCCAGTTCTGGAGGCAATTAATAATATAATAACACTAATACTGAAATGGTTACGGCATTTTATAATGACCAAAACAACATTTCAGATGTTTTACAGTGCTCTTAGCCTGCTGGTTTATCCATTTGCACACATTTTTATCATCAAGTGATCTCTTCAAAATCACATGACTTTTTTTTTTATGTGCGTACTGAAATTTGTTCGGTAAAGGTTTTCCATTGTAGTTTATGCGCATCTTTTCTTATCCAATAAAAAAAGCATCCTACTCAGTTATGAGCATATGTTTTTTATGCCATTTTCAAAAATTATGTCCATCTTGGCGTTACCATCAACCAATTTTTTTATGCGCACATCCAAAATGTGCATAAAAATAGGTGGATGGAAATGTAGCTATTGACATCCATAATAAAAATGAAAAAATACTATGTAAGTAAATGGCTGCTGCTTTCCAACATATTTTAATATATCTCAATTGCGACCCTGGACCACAAAACCAGTCATTTAATGCACAGCTATATTTCTGGCCATTGTCAAAAATACATAGCCATGGTCAAATTCTTTTATTTTTCTTTTGTTTTCTTTTATATAAATTTTTAGTAATGTGCATTGCTAGGCAATTTCTTAGTATTTAGATTTTTTGAACCTTCAGATTTAAGATTTTCAAACTATGTTATCTCTGGCAAACACTATCCTATCCTAAAAAAAACATACATCAATGGTAAGGTCATTTATTCAGATTTCAGGACATATAAATGTCTATTTCCAAAAATGTAAACTTGTGTTTTTGTGGTCCAGGGTCACAATTGGTGTTCAGCAGAAGAAGCAGCTCAAACAGGTTTGAAGCAAGTAGACAGTGTGTCAAATCTAGTTTCTGCACTCTCAGAATGAGCTATCACTGGGGTGGTACCTTTTCAAAAGGTACAAATGTGTACCTAAAAGGTCCATATAAATACCTCAAGGGTACATATTAGTAACTAAAAAGTACAAAAGTGTTCCTCTTAAAATATTTAGGTACTAATATATACTTTCGAGGTACCAATATGGACCCTTTAAGTAAAAATATGTATCTTTTAAAAAGGTACCACCCCAGTGACAGCTCCTGTACCTTTATTTCTGAGAGTATGGAGGGCTGCAGCTCTGCACAGTTTAGCTTTAACTCTAATTAAACACACCTGATTAAACAAATTGAGTCCCTCATGCTTGTTTAAAACCTAAAGGTAAAGCTGCGGTCACACTAGAGGTTGAGCATGAGAAATTCTACGGCGCTGCGAAAAGGAGTGGAATAAGCAAGATGATTAGACATTAAAAAAGTAAGTGATTGCTCCATATTTTAAACTTCTGTCCAGAGAGGTCTGGTCTTTTGAAGGTCTGAAGTTTTGATCTTCGATTGGTCTCAGGCAATCATATGATGCGATTTCGTACATCAGAGTTCACCAAGCTTGAACTTTGCAATGCAGAGAACTGCGAAACTTGTTGCATGAGCTTGCGTTTCCAGTCTGCCGCATTCGCATGCGTATGAATGGAAGTCAATGGGAAGAAAAGTGAAGTGTGACCAGGGCTTAAGTGTGTTGAAGCAGGGCTGGAACTAAACTGTGCAGAACTGCGGCCCTCCAGGAACTGGATTTGACACCTGTGGAGTAGAGAATGATTAATTCAATGGTCTCAAACTCAATTCCTGAAGGGCCGCAGCTCTGCATAGTTTAGCTCCAACCTCCTCCAACTCACACCTGCCCTATAGTTTCTAGTAGTCTTAAACACCTTGATTAGTTGGATCAGCTGTGTTTGATTAGGGTTTTGAGACCTATGGATTAATTGATTCAAATTTTTGGGTGAATTATATTCCTAATTTGTCAACTTTAACTGTAGTTTAGCACTTTCACTTTCATTCAGGGAATTTCATGCATGCCCCCTGTGACAAACGAGATATTGGATGTGAGGAACTGCTGGAAGAGTGTCGTTTTAATGAAATTTGATACCACACATCATATAGGAAAAAAAAAACAGCATTTCTCGATAGATGCAGAGAATAGCGTCAAGCAGTCGAGTGGGTACAGATTATACTGTCACAAAATGGGGTGAAAATCCTACATGACAGTAATAGTTTGATTAAGGTGATTACATGTTTACATTCGGAGAGCAGCATTTACAGCAGATCTTTCAGTCCATAATATTGTAATGATGTTAACACTGTAAACTTAGTAAGTAAATCATTTTGACTAAGCTATGTCTTTAAAAATGGAAAGAGTCTTGCTAATGATGCTAACTTTGCCATCTGAATAAACATAAACAAACACATTGATCACACATTTATAAAATCTGTAGAGACTGGACAATCAACACAAACTGGAATTGTATCTTTTTTTTAAAGGAGACGAGCAGCATATCTGGATTTTACCATTTGCAGATGAAAAAAGCTCTCGGGTAAAAAAATGTTCATTACAAACTTATTTCTGTCACGTGTTAGCAAACCACTGTAATCAACACATGTGGGTCCTCTTTCATTGTGGAGAAATTGAAACAAAACCTTTGTTGCGTCACAATTCTAAACGCAACACTGACGACCCATGTCTTCAAACAATTCTTTTTCTTCCACTTGTTTTAATTATGGTTGGCAACACAACATGGTTTAAGGTTCAGCCAGTTAGTCCAACGAAGGCGTGTACTGATGGATGAAGGTTTACTCCCTGTTCGGTCTTTCCAATGTTGATTTAATTTAAATTTAACTCCTATCTGACTCCAATTTTAGTATGAGGTGGTTTAGAATATTAATATGTTTATCCTTGTTTTATCTGACTCCAATCATAAAACATTGATAAGATTATTTTTGTGTCTTTATTATTACTTTAGATTATGATTGAATATCCTCTTCAATTCATTATTGTATATCTTTTTCTTTCATTCGGATTCCTATAACATCCTGAGTCTTGTACCGGCCAAGTATATAATCTCTTTAATACAAGCATGTCAGTCTTAGTCATTAAACAGAGGCGTTTAACCACTTATCTAAATAGGCAGAAACCTACTTACTCAGTTTAATCTTTTGTGTGGTCCCCATAGATCAGCTATCTACAAAATCAAAACAAAGCTATTTAATCATACTATGATCATTACTATAGAATCAAGCAGACCAATTTACTTAAACTATTAGTAACTTTGAATAATCACCATATGATTTAAATAGTATTATAAGTTTAGAAATGAAGGCCTACCGACATTAATATTGGTCTCAACAATACTTTATTGTTCTGAATAGAAAACCCAATATTGGTATTTTACAGTCTAAGTATACATGAAATAATCCCAATGTGTTAGTCGGAGCTCTAAGAACATCGTATAGCATGCCACACTGCTCCGTCTATCGTGTTTTAGTACTTACCTGTACAGGGGCTTGTGGTGTTATGGACTTAACATAATCTACTAGAGATAATAATATGAAATCTGTTTGAATAATTCACAACATAACACTTTTATTAGTCAAGTAAATGTGTATTATGGCAATTCATTCAGTCAATTCATAAACCATCAATACAAAACATCAACTTCTCAAAAGATAAATCCAAGATCAAAAGATGCATACCTGACTTCAAAATATACATAGTATAAAGCATTAGAGCTCCATACTACGAGCTAATCTGGTTACAGAATCGCCCCAAACATTTTGAAACTGTCCCTTAAGTGAAAACCATGAATCTCCTCGAGAAGAGGTGTGTGTTGAATAACAAAAGGCATTTACATTTAGTGGCATGTTAGATGTGAAGAGTTTCTGCCTATAGGGAACAAATGGTAATTTGAATAGAAGCCCCCTAGGTAAAGGAACACCCTTTGCAGTGGTTCAAAAGATTCCTGAAGTTATATATCTATTGTTTTGATTATGTCTATTTCTGAGGAAATGAGACCACTGTACCAGTCGCACTGAGACATTTCAAATGATATCAAACATGACAAATAAAGTTACTTGGATTGATATAAAACCTTCATACTTTGAAATGGCCATTCTGTGTGAGATGAAGAAGAGGGTGAGTGAGCAGGGGGTTGCGGGGGATGAGAGGAGTAAACTTTCCCGCATTCCCACCTGGTGGGGTGGATTCAATTGTCTCTGTGTTTCCAGGTCATGTTTGAATTGTCAAAGACATCAAAGTATGTGTGGTATCTCAAATCTTACAGAGGCATCTCTCTACCATCTGAACACTGTAACAGGTAAAAAACTGTTTTTGAAGCTATCATGCATAATAATGTTGCACCTCATTCAAAATAGAGCGCGCTGATTGGTTCGAACCAAGTCTTTCTCATGAATTAATGCTGAAAACTCAAAGACGCCACATTGTACCCGCCGGTACAGACATTCATTCTACACGCTGGAATTTACAAAAAGATCTCATCATTAGCTTCAAAATTTATTTTCGAACCGGAAGAACATATTTGTTTGATATAACCGAAAAACAACCAATTTTCACTTTTTTTGTGAAATATGTGTCCTAATAGTGTTTTTAGCAATGTGGTGCTTCATGATGCTTCAGTGCATCTGCTAATATGTTGCTTTTTGAAATAAGTGTAATTTGCTTTTGCTTATTTTGCTAATGTAAATGTTTTTTAACACACATCTGAACTTACCTGTAGCAAAAATTCCCCCTCTGGCAGCTCCTGAACCTGTGGTTTAGTGTTATTTGTGAGTTGGCTGGAGTTCTTTGAGTTTAGGGTCACTGCAACAGAAAGCAAGCAATAAAGCAAAATGATTCACAGAAAAGCTAAAACAGATAAAGATTCTTGATACAGACATGATGAGGAAATTATGTGTCATGCCGTATATGCTAATGAAGCACTGTTGGGACACAATTGGGTATTGGAATGAAAATATTCCTCATCCAGACTGGTGTTTGAAAAAACCAGCCTAAAATGCATGATACATGACCACTGCTCACTGGACATCAGCATAATTTGCCAATATCCATAATTGCAGTCAACTGTTACTATTACTGTAAATTTTTGTGTCCCCTTTTGGGGCAATTTGTTCTGCAGCATAATAGATTTGCACCGTATATACCATACACACATAAGACAAATCACACAACATTAATAGTAATAAACACAGCAGCTACCTCTTCCCATTGAAATTTAGCAAATCGATAGCACAAAGAACAAATGGAAATTGAAATCTTTTGGTCTTTGCCAAAGGGACCCTTAATCAAGATCCTGTGGGAAGGGTTTGAAATGAATCAAAGATTATAGGGTATGTCAGAGGTAAACTGATGAGCTTTCTTTTTTTCACATCTGAATTTCATAAAAATCATCTCAAAACTGCTTGTTGTCACAGAGGGCTTGACTAATCAGGGAACGATGCACAATAGTCAGCAATCCTTTAAAACAATCCTTTTAAAAAATCCTTTTTTTATTTTGAGTTTCAGTTTGTCTACTTTAAAATTGGAACACCAGCATTTCCTAATTAAAATAGGATCTTTGGTGTTTTCAAAATGCTCTGTTTTTACCTCTGCGAGGCCAGAGGTAACAGTAACAACTTTTCAAATAAAAAACACTTTAGTGAAAGGTGAAATGAAACATCTGTGCCATTTCTCTCTGGTGGAATTTACACTAGTGCATTTTTGTTTTAAAATCTATAGGTACTTTAATACTGTTACACATGGCAAACACAATTCTCCAACCATGAAAATGGACCATTTTGAAAAAGTTTAAGTTTGTAAATGCTGTTATATAATAAGTTTAATAATAAGTAGTAGCAATGGTAGAGAACCTGCGCACATGTGGCTCTTTGACTAAAAACCCATGGCTCTTCAGCTGTCTCCCTTCAATAATATAATTTACAATTTAAAAAATTATAAATTATAATCACCACTTAAAATCAGTTTCCTGCTGAAAATACAATTACAATTCCCTTTTTTATTGTAATTAGTTTTTTTTACAAAAAATGAATAAATCTCAGTTTACAATAAAGACTTTTTCAATTTAGACTAATGCATCTGCTGCACTGTGGATAGACTTGAATCGTGACACCAATTCAGGGCAAACAACTTACATTTCTATAGTTACCCTACACACATAAATTTAAACAACATTCATGAGTGGTGATAGCAAAAAGCTAAAAAAAATATATCTTTTAAATGCATTTGTTTCCCAGAGATGGGTTGCGGCTGTAAGGGGCATCCGCTACGTAAAATCGTGCTGGATAAGTTGGCGGTTCATTCCGCTGTGGCAACCCCAGATTAATAAAGGGACTAAGCCGACAAGAAAATGAATGAATGAATGAATGAAATGCATTTGTCAAAAAAATCAGAAATGGCTCTTTGCTGGAAAAAAGGTTCCTGACCCCTGAGAAGTAGTCATTCATTCATCTTCTTTTCAGCTTAGTCCCTTTATTAATCCGGGGTCGCCACAGCGGAATGTACCGCCAACTTATCCAGCATATGTTTTATGCAGCGGATGCCCTTCCAGCTGCAACCCATCTCTGGGAAACATCCATACACACTCATTCACACACATACACTACGGACAATTTAGCCTATACCCAATTCACCTGAACTGCATGTCTTTGGACTGTGGGGGAAACTGGAGCACCCGGAGGAAATCCACGCGAACGCAGGGAGAACATGCAAACTCCACACAGAAACGCCAACTGAGGCTCAAATCAGCAACCTTCTTGCTGTAAGGCGACAGCACTACCTACTGTGCCACTGCGTTTCCCCCTGAGAAGTAGTATAAGTATATAATTTTAACTTGAATTTTCATTTATTTATTTATTTATTTATTTATTTATTTATTTAGGTTTAAATGCCATATCAGCAGCATTGGCTATATTCATGGCAAAAACATATACTAATAAATATACAATGTAGAAGTATACAATAAATACAATAAAATCAGTTTCTTAACAATCAAACATTGTAAAAAACAACAACAAAAAGTATACAAGTAGCAACAGTACTGAAAGAGTCATATACAATCTTTTAGTCTGATTAAAGATAAATATTCTAAAAGTGTTCCAGAAGGCACCTTTTCAAAAATTTCACTTAAAATATTTCCAGAATAAAAACGTTCTCTAATATCATTTAAAAATACACATTCTATTAAAATATGCTTTACCGTCAAAATACTCTTACACAAGTCACAAACAAGCTTTTCTTCCCCTTTCAATAAATATGCATGTGTGAGTCTTGAGTGTCCAATTCTGCATCTTGTATGTACAACCTGGTCATGTCTACTTTCAAAATGGTAATTTTTTCTTTCATTTACAAATGGATTCACTTCATACAATTTGTTATCCCTACATTCGTCCCATTCCATTTGCCATTTCTCATTAATATACTAATTTAAAAGAGGTTTCACATCAGACACAGGGATTTCAAATTCTGTTATTTCTAACTGTAAGGCTTCCTTAGCTGCTTTATCTGCACGTTCGTTTCCAAGGAATCCCATATGACCAGGTATCCAGCAGAAAATGATATCAAAGTCTTTAGTCTTTAAAAGGTCCACTTTTTCTATTTTACTAAAAATCATCGGATGATCAGTTTTCAGAGATTTAAGTGCTTGTAAGCAGGACATCGAATCTGTGCAAATTAACAACTGGCGTTGCTGTTCTTTTTCTATTTGCTCTAGAGCTAAAAGCAGTGCACAAGCTTCAGCTGTGAATATCGAGCTTTGTCCAGGAATACTTTTTCTAAAACACTCTGAACCAATCACTGCTGCAGCAGATACTCGTCTATCTGATTTTGAACCATCTGTATACACTGGTACATAAGTTGGTAGATTGCATCGGATATTCATAAATTCTTCCTGATAAACATTTGGGTGGATTTCCATTTTTTTAAACTGAGACAGGTGCATTATAATAGATGGCTTTTTAATATACCAAGGTGGTATAGGGCATACATGCATCGTTGTTAATATATCCAGATTGATATCCAACTTCTCCAAGTGAGTTTTCATTCGAATTCCGAAAGGTCTGATGTATCTGGGTCTGTCTTTATATAGGTGCTGATACTGAGGGTGGAAAACTGTAGAAAATGCTGGGTTGTCTTTATTAGCATTCAGCTTGACTGCATAGTTGAGAGCCAGTTTCAATCTTCTGTTATAAAGTGACATTTCTCCTGCTGCTGTATATAAACTTTGAATTGGAGAAGTCCTGTATGCTCCAAGAGCAAGTCTCAGTCCTGTATGATGTACTGTATCAAGCATCTTTATGTATGATATCCTTGCAGATCCGTAAACTATGCTCCCATAGTCCATTTTTGATCTAATAAGTGTCCTGTAAAGTCTTAAGAGTATCATCCAATCTGCACCCCATTTAATCTTTGCTAAAACTTTTATAACATCCATTGCTTTAAAACATCTATTTCGTAATACTTTAATATGAGGAATAAAAGACAATTTATTGTCAAAATTCATTCCTAAGAACTTTACCTCTTTTACAACTTGTATAGATTCTCTATCTAAAAAAAGCTCTGGATCTAAATGCATAGATCTTAAAAGACAAAAATGCATGCATACGGTTTTTGATTTAAAAAATTTAAAACCATTTAAAACTGACCAGTCATACATTTTATTTATACATATTTGAATTTGTCTCTCTATTGTATTCATATTTTTCCCTTTATAACAAATACATATATCATCTACATACAAACTACGAAATATATTATTCCCAATAACATTTACAATATTATTAATTTTAATGCTAAATAGTGTTACTGATAGTATACTTCATTGGGGCACTCCTGATTCTTGTATATGCAATTCAGATAATATATTTTTAATATGTACACGAAAAACTCTATTAGATAAAAAATTTGCAATAAAATTTGGCAAATTTCCTCTAAAACCCATTTCGTGTAAATCTTTTAAAATACCATACCTCCAGGTAGTATCATATGCCTTTTCCAGATAAAAAAAAAAACTGCTACTATGTGTTCTTTTTTAATAAAACCATCTCGGACAAAAGATTCTAATCGTATAAGATGGTCAAGAGTACTTTTCCCTCTTCTAAACCCACACTGATATTTATTGATCTTCTGTTATTTTTCTAAAATCCACACCAATCGATCATTAATCATTCGTTCCATTGTTTTGCAAAGGCAACTGGTAAGTGCTATTGGACGATAATTATTTGGATCAGAATGATCTTTTCCTGGTTTAGGTATTGGTATAATTATAGCTTCTTTCCAAAAGGCTGGTATTTCTCCTGATTTCCAGATGTTGTTAAACATATTCAGTAGAATATGTAGTACATTTTGAGGTAAATGTTTTAAAAACTGATAATGAATTTTATCAGGTCCAACTGCAGTATCTTTGGCATTTTTAATAGCTTTTAAAAGTTCTTCCATATTAAAAGGTTGGTTATATAATTCAGTGTTTTCAGAGGAAAAATCTATTTTGCTTCGTTCTTGTTTTCTTTGTATCGTTTTAAATTCAGGCAAACCGTTTTCTAAAGATGAATTTCTTTCAAATGTCCTAGCCAAAATGTTGGCAATATCCTTCTTCATTGTTAATACTTCATTTGGAAGTTTCAAATGTTGTATTTGTAATCCTCCTCCTTTGTTTTTCATCTTCTGTATCATATCCCATATTTTCTTTGTTGGAGTCTGCGATGTTAAACTTGATACATAGTTTTTCCAACTCTGCCTCTTTGTTTCGTTAATGATTTGTCGTGCATATGCTCTTGCTATTTTCAGTCTGATGAGATTTTCTTTTGTTGGATGTTTATTAAAAATCCTTTCCGTCTTCTTTCGATCAGCAATAGCCTTTTTACAGTCTTCATTAAACCAGGGGTTTTTCCTGTGATGTGGTTTTATTGATGTTTTTGGAACAGATTTTTCTGCTATTTCAATAAGTATATCTGTAAATTTCTTCAATGGATCTTGAAGTTCTTGCCAGTCTATGTTGAATTTCTCATGACATAGTGTTTGGAAAGTATACCAGTTAGCTTTTTTTATTTGCCATCTTGATGTGTCTTGTTGGATATCTTCTTCAATATATGTTATAATCAATGGAAAATGATCACTTCCACAAAGATCTTTCCAAACTTGCCATGAAAAGTCAATTATTATTTGTGGTTCACACATAGTTAAATCAATAGCAGAATATGTTCCATACCCCAGATGTAGATATGTATTTGAACCATCATTTAGTAGGCATAGATCATTTGTATATATAAACTCTTCAATTCTTCTTCCCTTGGTGTTGGTATGTCTTCCTCCCCAAAATGTGCTATGACTATTAAAATCACCCATTAATAAATATGGTGATGGTAGTTGTTCTATCATGTTGTTCAATTCTTGTATTGTCACAGCAGTATCAGGGGGTATATAAATAGAGCATATAGTAATTGCTTTATGAGCAGTTAAACGTACTGCCACTGCTTGTAGGTTGGTTTTTATTGATATGGGACTATGAATTATATCATGTCTTTCTAATATTGCTGATCCTCCAGAAGGGCGTTGTTTATTTTGGCCAAAACAATTATAAATATGATAGTTTTTAAATGTTGGGTTACTTTTTGTTGTTAACATGGTTTCTTGAAGGCAGAAAGCAATGGGATTTAAAATGGTTGCCAGTTGTTGTAATTCTGAAAAATTTGCCTTAAATCCTCGACAATTCCACTGAATTATATGATTCTTCATTTTCAAGTTGGCAAGACAAGTATCTGGCCTTTACTTTTGCATTTTGGGGGCAAACTTTGACTTCGTAAATTTACAGTCTCTTTCATTTCAACGTCGTTACTCTTTGGATCTTCAGTTTTTTGAGTTTTTTTCTCTGCTGGTTGAGTTTTTACATTCGATTGACTCTTTCTTCCTCTTGATGAATGGTTGATCTCATTCGAATATCTTTCATCTCCTTTAACTTGGTTTTCATTGGGTATTGTTTGACTCTGCGTTCCTTGGTTCTTCTTTTTGACTATGATGGAACTTCTTTGACTGACCTGTTGTGGTTTTTCACAATTCACCCAGGTCAGATCAGTCTGACAGTCAATGTTGCACATAGTTGGTTTCACAACAGAAGCATATGTTTTCTTCAAACTAAAGAAGGGGGATTGGTCAACCCTTTTGCGTGCTTCCATATAGCTGATCCTTTCAACACATTTCATTCTTTGTATTTCTTTTTCCTTTATCCAAACAGGACATTCCTTTGTTGAAGCTGGATGATTCCCTGAACAGTTAATACATTTAGAAGGTCTTGAACATCCTGATTCATGTCCTTCTTCTCCGCAATTACAGCAAGCTCTTTTTCTTTTACAGAAAGTAGATCCATGACCAAACATCTGGCAGTTGTAGCATCTCAGAGGGTTTGGAATGAAGATACTGACCTTTACACTCACATATCCAATCTGAATCCTCTCGGGAGGTTGTGGTTTATTAAAAGTCAGAATGTATATACCAGTTTTAATGATCTGTTGCTCTTTTTTGATTGTAATCCTCTTGACATTTGTCACATCTTGTTGGTTTAATTCTGATGCTATTTCAGCCTCATCCATGTCCTGAAGTTCTCTAGTGTGTATAACTCCTTTGCTGCTGTTCAGTGATGGATAATAAAATGCCTTTATTGGAACATTTGCCAATATATTTGCACGCAGTATATTTTCAGCATGGCTTTTCTTTGAGCACTCTACCAAGATCTGCCCAGATCTTAGCTTTTTCACATCTTTAACGGTTCCTGCTATTCCTGCTATGCCTTTCTGTATTGCAAATGGAGATAATTTTGTAAGAGGCATGTCTGATATTTGTGATTCCAGCAAAACAAATCTATGCCAATTCTCATTCTTATGGGAGTTACTGCATCCAGCATCCGAATCATCATCAATTAATTGTTCTGTCATCCGTCGTTTTGGGTTTTTTTTGTTTGCCATATTTGTATTATTTTTTAATTCATCACTTCTGCTCCTCACCCACCTTGGAGTCCAACAAGGGGATGCACAGAGCCGTGGTAATCCTCCAGATATGCACCAAGGATACAGTAGTGATATACTTGA
>CAIGQZ010001680.1:1634883-1646795 GCA_903798205.1 Danio tinwini | reverse complement strand
GCAGAAAATTCTGATAACAGCCAAGTGTTAATTTGCCTCAGGTTTCATATATATATATATATATATCCAATTTTCTTTCTAATTCCTGAAACTTCTAAAAACCCTGTCAGTTGCCCACATAAAGAACATGGTATTAATTTGAAAGCCTTGCTGATGCTGTTATTCTCAAGTGAAGTGTGTGGTGTGAAACCTGAGGCAAATTAACACTTGGCTGTTATCAGAATTTTCTGCGTCCCATTTCACAACACTTAGAAATGTGTGACTGAACACTTCCTTTAAATCGGGCATAGTGCACATACTTCCCATGAGTCACCAGCAAGCCAGCGCTGCAGGAGATATGGTAGGCACGAGCAATGTCAACTCTTTTTAAGTGACGTTAATTACAAGGTAGTGTAGTTGCATAGTAAAGCTGATGCATGGATATGTGGATTAAATGAGTCTCTGCAGAGTAGATCTAGTGTCAGGAGTTTTCTGAATGGGGATTCATTGATGCTAATGTCCCTTTTAAATGTGAATTTCACTCCTTTCACCTGATTTTTTATTTTTTTTTTTGTCTAAATATTTATTGATAAACACAAAATTACCTGTCGGTGTCCTTGAAAGCCAGTAGTTGGCTTTGCTGCTGAGGGGAACATTGGTGTCCATTATCAGCAGTCATGCCGGTTTGAGCACATCCAAACTTTTTGCATCAACTGCTCTCTACATACCGGTGGAGATCATAGTGTACTTGTCCCATTTTTAACTAATGATAAACATGTTTGCCAATTTAAGCTTGAGCTGATTGGCACATTATCTTCAAACTTTAGGACCAAAGACTTCAAGCTGTGTTTTTAATATTTTGCCGTTTTCTGCAATAAAGCACTCATTTGTCAAAATAAGGCCCCGTTTACACTAATGCGTTTTCGTTTTGAAACGGCGTTTTAGATCAAAAACGATCCGTGTCCACACTAGCGTTTCATCTAGCGTTTCTAAACGTATCTCCGTCCACACTACTCCACCAAAAATGTATATCACGTGACCATTCGCACACTCTGGGCATGCGCGTTCAAGTATAAACAGGAAGCATGTGTCTCGCTCGGCATTTGGTTATTGTTAGTCAACAAACGCTGGTTAAACGATGAACGCGAGCGATTAGCGAGTGCTCGAACAATAGCTTGCCTCTTGCGAATATATGCAGCTGCTGTAGTAAAAAAGGCAGAGTTTAACTGCACAATGGCGCCTAAAACGGACAATAGTGCAAACATTCCCACTCCCATTTCTGTGTCCATGTTGTTGTTTTCAGTGAAGGCTGGTCTGCCGTCTTCCGGTAGCGTTATAGTCATGTAATAGGGGCTTGACAAATAAGGGAAGGATACGCAATGATCCAAAAGCCCCAATCAGGTATCGAATGTCTGCAGCCACGCCTCCGTTTTCAGATGTCTCCGTTTTCCCCCATCCACACTGAGACGGAGCAGCAGCGTTTTAGAATGAAAACGACCTTTCCAGCGTTTTTAAATCGCTCCGTTTTCGGGGCTTAAAAACTCTGGCGTAGTATGGACGGATGGCATAACCGTAGCAAAACTAATGCTTTTTAAAACGAAAACGCATTACTGTAAACGGGGCCTAAGAGTGTTAAGATGTTTTTTAAAGAATTGCATTGAGAAAAAAAAAATCATTATTTTTAAGACACATGTGGAATTTTATTTTATGTGCAAAAAAATTAAGTTAATCTTTGTCAAGTGTAAATTGTTAAAAACAAAATTAGGCATTTTATAATTAAAACTGAAACAAGATAAATAAAGATTATAAACCCATTTTGCTGTCTTAATCTTTTATTTTGATAACTGATAAATGTGAAATTAATTGAAGAATCTTTAGATATTTGTTCTGGAAAACTAGACAAAAATAAAATCTGAAAGTATATTTTATTTACACTGAAACGGCATTGTTACAATGTAACTACACGTTGCAATGACTTGTAGCGCAAGCACTGTGATTGGTTGGCTTGCTAGCAGTGACGAGTGGGTGGGACCGAGAATCACCCGAACCTGTTGGAGCGAGTGTTTACAAAGGTTAAGTCCCGTGAAGGAGCTCCAGATGGAAATCGTTGTTTTGTGTTTACCTTATGATTAAAGTTGTTGCACGTACCCCAGTTCCCACCTCCGGCCTCAAAATCAGCGAGTTTGAGCTACTTCTCTATTTAAGGTAGCGTTCAGGAAAAACAAAACACCAGCAAAGAAACTCGACACAGAGGAACATAAAAACCTCACTGCCAGCTAGCATTTTGGAAGTGTTGTGTTGTGAAACAACACAAACAGCATGCAGAAGTATAAATGCACGGCAACACGCTAAGCATGCACCTTTGGTCACGCCGATCACTCGACACAGAAGTATAAACAAGGCTCAAGGTTTGGAGGAGAGTGGTTAAAGGTGTAATTCACCCAAAAAAGAAATGTACTTACTATTTACTCACCTTTAAGTTGTTACAAAACTTTATGAGTTGCTTTATTCTGTTGACTACTAAAGAAGATAAGGGTTGCAACAGCTAATTGATAAAAATCGCTAATTATCAATAATGAAATTTGTCAACGAATGCCGTTATCGATTAATTGGACTGCTCACGTGACTGAGCATAACAAAAAGCTAGACAGCCGATCGCACAATAGAGTGGACAGAACCAGCTGCAGGAAAAGTCATGCGCCCCGAGTCCTTCAAGACATGAGTGTTTTACATTAAATGATTTAAGAAGATGATAACTTGCCTGATAGTAACTTGACTGAGCTTTCGTGGAATGGAAGTAGCCTACCACACTGTAAAAAAATGCTGAGTTCCACACAATTCCTTAATTTTGTCCCAACACAAGTCGACTTAATAGCAATGATTTTATAAATGGTGCTACTTTAGATTAGAATAAATTAAACAGTGCCAATAGAGTGAGACAGCATATATTTAAGATCCGCAAACAACAGCAGCAGTAGGGTATTACAATTAGTCAGTGTTGTGGTTTTCAGCAAATGCTAATAACGTTATATTTGTGCAGTAAGCAGTGAAAGTTTACCTGTTTATTTAGACATTTCAACAAATTCTACCACGTAATATTTGATTGTCTGCATGTTTATGTCCTAATTCCATAATATTAATATAATAGGAGTTCGGGCTGGGCGATAATGCAAAAAAAAAAATCACGTCATGTTTCAAATCATTCAGTATTTGTTTAATATAATTGTTTTTTTTTTTTTTTAACAATACATTTAGGAATATTAGGATTTTTTTTTTATTTAACCACTTTAATTTACCAGCATTACTAAGGTAAATAGTTTTAATAGTCAAAAACAAAAATATTAAACAAAATATCTGATCTCTTTATTATAAAATAAACATAAGTGTTAAAGACTCTTAAACTTGATAAGTGAAATGTTACAAAGTGTGTGCAATGGTAAAATGCAAATGCTGAACAATCAAAGCAAACTTTAAGGTGTGAATAATAATAATAATAATATGGTAATCCTCAAACTCTCTAAACAACACAAATTATGATGATCTAATCTGGGTTTTCAAGTAAAGGAACCAACCATCATTATTCAAATACATACTGCAACATTACAAATAGGGAAGTTGTATGACTGTATTATCCCCTATGCTAATAAATCTTTCAGATGTGGAGCTAGTGGTTGGCATGCACAAGAAACCAAAAAGCCACTCTGGCAACATCCTTGCATCCATAGTTATTAAAGGGTCACGAAACACCAAAACACATTTTTTGAGCTGTTGACAGACATATATGTGTCCCATGCTGCTATATACACTATTAGGACACATATTGCACTAAAAAGTGAAAATTGGTTGTTTTTGCGTTATTTTGAGCAAATTCGTTCTTTCGGTTTGAAACAAAGTTTTGAAGCTGCGTCACGGCGATCAGATACTTGCGTGTAAATCCAGCGAGGAGAGTGGCTGTCTGTACCTGCGAAAACATTGTGACTTCTCTGAGGGTGTTCATGGCCCTTTAACAATCTAGGCTATTTTTTTTATCATTTAAGTTTAATTGATTGACTATTTAAAACTCAGTAGGATATGTTTGAAAATGGACTGAAATTTAACAATCTTCTCACTGTTTCTACACAGCACTCATTTTTGCTTGTGTTTTTATTCTTAACTGAAGTGACAAGTGCGAGTGCGTGGTTTCCTTCACTAATGTCAGTGCGTTTTGCACTTCGCTGACCTCTCCCGTAACTAGACGAACATCAACCATTTTTTTAGAGGATGACAAACGGATAAACCATTGCTGTAGCTCTGATGCAAGTTTATGGTGAAAAGTAAAAAGCACTGCAGTGTTTGTGTGCACTGTGTTTGTCTCGGGTAATTAGTTTGCTGTTATTACTGAATTGTGTATATTCCATACAAAGTGTGAAGCAGATTGGTTAGTTCTACTTGCATAAATCGCGGTGCGCTTGTGGCATTTGGAAAAGTTCAGATGTTTTTTTCGGTGTGTCTGGAAAATGCGCACTCATCACAAGTGCGCCACTTGCACACCATGTACGTGTCGTGCAAGTTGCGTGCCTCTATTGGAAATGACACACACCCTAAGCTTATTGGCCGTCCTTCCAATGCGCACGCTCAGCAGCCACATTTTAATAAAACTATAGCCTTCATACCGAAACTTCTTACCAAATTTTTTTTTTCGTTATTGACAATGCTGTTCGGTCAATATATAACGATACCAATTTTATCGCCCAGCCCTAAAAGGAGTACACCAATCTTTTTGTTTATTTATATTTTGGATATTTGGTGAAATTTTACTTTTCAAGAACAAACTTTGTTTTTCATTTAAGGTTTAAAATGTAAAAGTTAAATTTCATTAAACTCGATGTGTGACCTATGCATTTTTTTAAAGTGTACTTTTATGTATAACACCCTAATTTTCCGTTTTAAGTAGTTGTAAGCAAAATGCCAAATAAAAATATTACATTTTTTAAAATCCCATTAAACAAAATAAAAATTAAAAATCACCCAACTAATCACTTATTAAAGTAATTGTTAGTTGCAGCCCTAAAGAAGATATTTGTCTAAAACCTGTAACCATTGACATCTATAGTAGGACAAACAAATATGGAGTCAATGGTTACTGGTTTACAACATTTTTCAAATATCTTCTAGTGTTCAACAGAAAGGATGTCAAACAGGTTTGGAACAAATTAAGGGTAAATAAATCATTACAAAACTTTCAGTTTTGGTGAACTACCCATCTAAGTAAATTCTTTACTGCATTTATTATTTTGACTGTAGCTATACATGTGGGAATATCAACAGTAAAACTGGTTTGTAACAAGTGAAGTGTGAGTAAATGGTGACAATTATTATTTTATTTAATTGTTTAATATAATTATTAAACATCCTTCATCTCTGACGTCTTTATTTTGCTCTTATTTTTTCTTTTACTCTGTTTGGACACAAACACTGTACTCACAGTAAACATGATGATATCATTTCGTTTTGAAAGCGTACAGGTAATAGGGGTGTGAATATTTGTCCTGATAGTATCATAATTGTTGTTTAAACAACTTGCAAACTGTGCAAGTTTAAAATTGCTCACAGTGTGAAACCTATTAGAATGCAGGTATCCTAGTTATGAAAAAAATAGACATTGTAAAAATATTTCACAGTGTAGCTTTCCGGAATCCCAGCATTTGAGCACAGTCACACACACTTATTTTAGTCAAAATATAACAAACCAAAAGTTAATAAAGTCAGAATGACTCCGTTAATAGTTTTTTTTTTCCTGTTTTAAAAATAGTTCTAAAACATATAGTTCCAAACAAAGCTAGAGGTGAACATTAGTAATTCAGTCTTGTGTCTGAATTAAATAATTTTTGAACAAATTGAGTGACCAAATCATTTAGCAATTTTAACAGTTTTAATAAGTCAGTGAATCACTCATTAAGATGATTTTTTTAATTTTGAAAGGACGAAGGTACAAGCACAAACACACAACTAAAAAAATATTTAGTACAATTAAAACTAATTCACAAAATAGCAAGATAGACCTCTAGCAAATACAGTCATGCTCTACACCAGTGTCAAAGTCTCTTTTTTTTCTTTTTAATTATTAGGGGATAAAAGACAATTTATTACACTCATAAAAAGATTCCCCCATTTTCAATTGTTCAAACTATTTATTTAAAATGAGCTGATTAACACAATTCTTTTTTTGTGATAACTTAAGTTTTTACAAATGAAATTGGATTGAACATAATAGAATTAAGTTAACTTCATTGATTTGTGTTAGGACGCTCTGTGCATCTTTTGTTTATTGAAGTTTCATTTAGAAACGGATAATGAAAAGTGGAAAAACAAGCCTTTTTTTATTCAAAAACGAAAACTCAAATACAATTTTTGTTTTTCATGGTAAAAACGGATGAGCAAAATTTAAGTGGTTTGATTTGTCATTTATTATTATTATTATTATTATTATTATTATTATTATTATTATTATTATTTTCAAATAACAAAAAATAAAATAAAGGCTCTTTTTTAAATTCCAAGACCAGATAGGCCTACTCATTCACAGTAACTCAATGCTGCCACACCCAGGCTACTATAGGCTGTTATTTTTTTATTGTGAAGTTATTTTCTTTTGATAATGGGATTTGGTTAAGACATTTTCTTTATTAAAACTGTTTATTTATAGGCTACAGCAGTGCTTTAAATGGCACAAATCTGAAAATAAAGTTTATTATTAATCACTTCCACTTCCTGCAGTTTGACCATAGACAATTAATATTGAGGGAGCAAAATAATAAGGGTGTGAACCTACACTGGTCTCATGGTTCGGTTTGGTTACGATTATCATGTCATCGATTCGGTTTAATTTGACATCTCTGTGCATCACGGTTACATCCACAATTATAACTTTCATACCGATTGTTGTGTGCGTCTTCACCCCAAATACAGTAGCCTATTTTATTGCCTAATATATATGTATGTGTGTATGTTGTATGTATGTAGGCTATTTTTTTATCATTTAAGTTTAATTGTTTGACTATTTAAAACTCAGTTGTTTGAAAATGGACTGAAAATGGAATGAATGGAATGAATTTTTTTATTGCTTCTTTTTACTGTCATGCAATGTGTTTTTGGTCAATATTATTTGATAATTGACCAGATAAAGCTCAATCAGTTTCAGAAATGTAACTAGGGCTAATGGCAACAATGTTGCTGCTTATGGTTGATTAATATGCTATTTTTATTAAAAAAATGCACCTAATGAAGTTTAAAAATGTCAGTGGGCAAAACATTTTGTGCTTTCTCTGACTTCACTCTTGGAGTTCTTGGAATTCTATATAATCTATCCTTTAAAGAATTCGAATTTTGTCATTTACTTTCCTTTTACTTGGTTAACTTATTTGACTTTCTTTCTTGTTGAACACAAAAGAAGATATTTTGTAGAAAGCTGGAAACCTGACTTCCATAGTAGGAAAACCAAATACTATAGAAGTCAGTGGTGACATGTTTCCAGCTGTTTTTAAAATATCTTCACCTGAAGAAAGAAACTCCATAAAGGTTTGAAACCACACAAAGCTGAGTAAATAGTTTTTAATGGTCCATTTCCACTGAGGTACTGTTCGTTACGCTTTTATGGCTGTTTCCTCTGTCAAAAGGCGTACCGTACCGTACTCCTTTTTCGGCACCCTTTTGAAAGGGTACCAAACACGAGAAAGGGTACCAAAACGCGCAGCTAGACGCGCAGCTGAACGCGCAGCTGAACGCTATTGGTTTACAGATATACATCACGAGCTCACGCAACAAGCCAGAATGAAAACAAAGAAGCCGCCATGTTTTCATACACAGCCGAGAGATTACAGCTAGAGCTGCACAATTAATCGTAAAAAGATCTCGATCTCGATTCGACCCCCTAGGCGATCTTAATCCAGCACGATTCTGCCAATCATATTTTCAAGTTCAGGAGAGAAGCATAAAGGCGGCCGCACGTTGTTTTACATCCATTGCTCAGCAACATGTACACCTCCAAATGGTCTTGAAAGAGTCACATACTGTATTTATAAGGTATAATTCACCCCAAAAATGTCATTTCTGTCTGCATGTAATGACGTATTCGCAGCTGCGAAAACACACGTGACGTGAGCTGACCATGAGCTGTTACCACAGAGAGGGCGGGTGCACGCCTGTGAATGATGACTACCTTAGTGAACAGAACTTGCATAGGCTGTGAATAACAGGTGATAAAGTTGTAAATAACATTCAGTTTGTGGCACAGAGCGATCGTTTGGGAGCTGCGCGGGAAGTATGAACCGCACACGCATAGTGAAAATGAAACCGAAAGCGTGCACATCATTTAAATGATCATATCGCATTTTAGAGTTATGGTTATGACAAGCATATAATATGTTTTTCTTTCATAGCGAACACAGAGTGTTGTGCATTAGAATAAATGTTTAACAGTGTCAGAATAGCTACTCTAGCCTATATAATGTTGAGGGAATCTGATAATGACAAATGTCTGATTTATGTCTTACAATGTTGTCAATGACAGATTGCAAGCGTATGTCTTAAACATAATAATTCAACATTAGAATTATGAATAGTTGCATTCTGAAATAACAATAATAATAGGCTACTCATATTAACCTTTATTTTACATCTACAGAATCGTGAGAAAATCGTGATCTTTATTTTAAGTAAAAAAATAGCGATTTTTCATTTTAGCCAGAATCGTGCAGCTCTAATTACAGCATAATGATATATACATATATTAACGAGCCCTGATCGAGCTGGGCTCAAACAAACCTTTCGTCGTCTTGATGAACAGCCACAAAGCCAAAAAGAAGAGCAGATTTTACCCTGTGCCCCGTAGTTTTTAACGAGCCAGTCTGAAGTGCGAGAGGTTTCGCTTTCTTGGTTGCGCTCGCTGCACGTCTATATTTAAAGTAACAAACTTCTTGAGCTGATGATAATAACGTGCGCTTGATTATTGACGTGCTTTTGAAACCTGATCCTGCCAGAAACTGACAAACGCGAGAGTGATGCGCAAAAAAAACAAAAACAAGGAGAAGCCGGAAAAAAGGAAAACATTATTTTTTCAGCAAACATGAACAAACTGCCATGTTTAACTATTATTATCACCTTTTGGACTATTATGAACTCGGAATGATGGAATTACTTCCTAAAAAGAGGCTACACGTGCTGCTGAAGATTAAAGACACATTTAATCATGGGAGGTTTGCTGACTGTGGGCTGTATTTCGTGTTGTTTTGAACCTAAATAAGGACTAAATGTATGCTGTGTGTAGTTTTTCTGTAATTGTTAACATATCAGAGATTGTAAGGGTCTGTATGTGTTTGTTGCATTTATTTATTTATTTTTATATAATTGCAGACGTTACAGTAGGCTATTTTGCACTGTCATTGATGTGTAGTTATAATCAACTCATGTTCATAGAAAAGTTAGTAATAAACATTTATACAGAAGTATTTATTTGTAAAGCATCTGTTTTGTGAGAAGTGCTTCTCATATGATATGTGAGCGACCCGAACAGCTTTACTGTAGACATTTTCTCGAGCGAAAATGACGTCGACTGCAACTTTGTCGTACACCACGCCCACCAAAAGAGTACCATTGGTACCCTTTTAGCAGTGGAAACGCAAGCCTAATAAAGGTGACCCATACCGTACTGTACCAGTCAGTGGAAACAAGCCATAAATGTTTATTTTTGGGCGTGAACTGTCACTTTAAAACACATGTTTGTCATCTAGACTCAAAACATGTTTTCTTTAAAAGCAACAGGGAAGGAAAATAAAAATGCTTAATTGATCATCCATTTGTGTCAAATTGCACTGTATCTCAAAAAGACAAGGCGAAGAAGGTTTGAATTAGTATTACTGTGGGCTCTGGAGGATGAACTTACATAAGCAGTGTGCAGGCGGTCTCATGATGGCTCTTCCTCAAGGTGTTGTTGCTTTACTTTGCTGTCTGAAGTCTTCAGGCAGCGATGCAGCCATGTTTACTTGTTTATTGCAAACGCAGTCTCAGGCTCTGAGGTGAAGTTCACCCCTTAGGACAAAGATAAAATGTCACCGCTCAGACTGATCATCTTTCTCCGTGACACCTTTTTTTGACTTAATGTTTTGTTTTTGTTTCTTGTCTTTCAGCCTGCCCTGCTAAAAGCTATTTTTAATGTGGATCCGGATGAAGTGCGCTCTCTCATTTTCAAGAAAGAGGATGTGAATGTACAAGTAAGGGTTTCTATTGTTTGTTAATAAAATGTGGATTTCTGATGGACACAGTGTTCATTGTTTTGTCATATTATAAAAATAAACCAACAACAACAATTTTTTCACTGACAGAAACTAAATAAAAATCTGTTTTAAATGTCAAAAAATGCTTTGCCATTTTCATCAACAAATAAAGGCAAAACGACAATGACAGCAGTGCAATCAACTTTAGTGACCTCTTCAATACAGTAGAATTTGTTATATTATATTACTGTAATTTATGGAGATGCATCTATTCACTTGAAAAAATAAAGGACATACACTTACAGGCCACTTTATTAGATACACCTGTCTAACTGCTCGTTAACAAATTTTCAAATCAGCTAATTTTATGCCCGCAACATAATGCATTTAGGCATGAAGACAAAGTCAAGACGATCAGTTCAAACAGAGCATCTGAATGGGTGAGAAAGGTGAATTAAGTGACTTTAAACGTGGCATAGTTTTTGGTGCCAGACAGGCTGGTCTGAGTATTTCAGAAACTGCTGATCTGCTGGGATTTTCATGCACAACCACCTCTAGGGTTTACAGAGAATGGTCTGAAAAAGAGCAAACATTCAGTGAGTGGCAGTTCTGTGGGTGCAAATGTCTTGTTGATGCCAGAGGAGAATGGCCAGACAGGTTCAAGCTGATAGAAAGTCAACAGTAACTCAAATAACCACTTGTTACAACAGAGGTATACAAAAGAGCATCTCTGAATGCCCAACACGTTGAACCTCGAGGCGGATGGGCTACAGCAGCAGAAGACAACACTGGGTGCCACTACTGTCAGCTTACAACAGGAAACTGAGGCTACAATTCACATCAAAATTTGACAATAGAAGATTGAAAAAACATTGCCTGGTCTGATGAGCCTCGATTTCTGCTGTGACATTCAGTTGGTGGGGTCAGAATTTGGCGTCAACATCATGAAAGCATGGATCCATCCTGTCTTGTTTCAACGGTTCAGGCTGGTGGTGGTGTAATGGTGTGGTTGATATTTTCTTGGCCCACTTTGGGCCCATTAGTACCAATTGAGCATTGTGTCAATGCCACAGCCTACCTAAGTATTGTTGCGGACTATGTCCATCCCTTTATGATTGACAGTCCACAGTGTACCCATCTTCTGATGGCTACTTCCAGCAGGATAATGCACCATGTCACGAACCGCAAATGTCAGACTGATTTCTTGAATATAACAATGAGTTCACTGTACTCAAATGGCCTCCACAGTAACCAGAACTCAATCCAATAGAGCACCTTTGGGACGTGGTAGAATGGGAGACTCGCATTATTAATGTGCAGCTGACAAATCTGCAGAAATTGCATGATGCTATGATGTCAATATGGACCAAAATCTGAGGAATATTTCTTGTTGAGTTTAGGCTTTGAAGGATTAGGCAGTTCTGAAGGCAAAAGGGGGTCTAACCCTGTACTAGTAAGGTGTACCTAATGAAATGTCAGGTGAGTGTAGCTGGTTTATTATAAAGAAGCATTATGAGGTGAATATATTAGATTTAGGTGTATTATATTTAGTTCTAATGTTATACTATGACTGTTAATTCAAACCTTTATATTCATGTTTATAATTGTGTGCTCCAGGAGTATATAACAAGTTTAAAAAATTTCGAGGTATGCATAATTTGAATATGATTTGACTAAACTGGC
>CAIGQZ010001680.1:1611110-1623840 GCA_903798205.1 Danio tinwini | reverse complement strand
TAAATAACAGATGGAAATAATAAAACAAAGATAAAACATTAATAAAACAATGCTTTATGGATTTAGCTGGAACCTAACAGTTGAGGTACAAAAATATAATAATCAAATGTAAAATAACACTGTATTTTTCATTGTATAAATAATTATACAATATATATCACAGCTTTTTTTGTGTCCAAATGGTTTAAACCCAGTTTAAATTGCTTGATGTCCTGCGATGTGACTTGCAGATTCACACATTGCGATATCTATGCTGAAATGATATATTGTGCAGCCCTTGATATTCTTGATCTTGATATTTATTTATATTTTTTTTCTAATTCATATTCCTGTTTTTTTCACAAGCAAATTGGTGACTTTATACTGATAATTTTTTCTTTATAAGCTAGAAACTAGTAAACGTTTTAATACAAGTATACGAGCAAGGTGTTTATTTGCTTTATCAAAGTCTGTACCAAGGTTATTATTGTTTTGCATATTAGTTTTTAATTTAATACAGTTTTTAAGTTTGCTGTACATTCCAGTTTTGTTTTATTTTATTTATAAGGAAAAATAAGGCTTTAGGCTCTCAGTTATGTAATATACTACTAGGGGCCTTTACGATCCTGTAGGTGGGCCGCGAGATTAAAATAAAATGAGTTAAAAATTAATTCTCAATATTATACTATAATACTATATTATACTATAATTTTTGGATTTCATTATTAATAAGCTCTATTAAAATGATCAAAGTAATGCACTTTCTCCGGTTCTCTGATTTATTTCTTCAAACTCAAAAAGAGCCTCATGGTCGCGTCTGCATCTAGTACACGTCAGTCTGTTCATTTACAAAATATGCGTGATGTGAAAGTAAAAGTCTTTCTTCGTGTATCTTTGTGTGAACTATTTAATATATCTGCATAGTTGTCCAAAGTAATTTCCTCTGAGTGCTTTATAACTTATGAGCTTATGAACATATGAGCTTCAGACGCGCTCTGGCGGAGCTGTTCACCGTTCCTGTCAGCAGTCTCCCAATAATATCCAGCTGCAAACTCCAGATTAAGGGTGTTTTACTGTATTTTACATTTGTATATATATTTTTTAAATAGTAGATATTTAATAGTAGATATTTTGTCAGTCCAGTGTCAGTCCAGTTTAAAGCAGAAGCTGGTCTTTTGCAATCTCCCTGTTGACCTGTGATTCGCCCCAGAAGTACTTTTTTTTTTTTTTTTTTGTGCAAATAAATGCTCAGTGATTTTGATTGCTCATAGTTTGAGCATGAAAGTCCCCTCTTTAACAGTGTAAATAACTTGCCATTGGACCACCCCTTTAAGACAGAAAGTTACATTCATAGATGCCTTCCCCTGACAATAATATTTAAAAATATAAAATCAACAGATACAGATTCTATTGAATGAAGCCCATGTATATATTTTTTTCTCCTGCTTTAGATACATTTTCACAGATAAAATTTACTTGTTTCCTGTTTATTTTTTGGTCTACTTTTTAAGGCACATGAAACACCAATCAATCACTTGAAACAAAGAACAAAAAAATAGCTGCATCCCAATAGCACTTTTGGATAAAAAAAAAAAAAAAACAATTTCCAATTCCTCGCTGGATATTCGGTGCAACTCTAGTTGTAATTGATTATATGCAGACATGTAGACTTGTATGTTTAAATGTAACGTTTGCTTTTTTCCTTAGGAGAGGAGTTCATGGCATGTTTCCACTGCATTTGGCTGCTCTCAGCGGTTTCTCGGACTGCTGCCGTAAGCTGCTGTCTTCTGGTAAGCTGCATCACTGCTAATATAGTCATTACATATTTTGTAAAGGGATTACATCAAATATTGCTGTATGGTTGTATGCCTCATTTTTCCAAAACAGTAAACTGAGCATGTTTCTGTCCTCCAGGCTTTGATATAGACACCCCTGATGACTTTGGAAGGACCTGTTTACATGCTGCTGCTGCCGGCGGGTGAGGTTTTTTTTTATTTGATTGTTATATAGACCATTTAAATGTGGTCATGTTATTGGTTCATGAGCATTTGCTGCTTGTAATCTAACTATTTCCTAAACGTAGCAAGAGGCAATTCAATCATAACTTCATGCATATATAAATATATCTATCGGTCAGGCTTTTTTTTTTATAAGGATTTTCAAATATCCTGATATGATAATGAGGATTTTTATTTTTTTTATTTTTTTTGTTTTGCGTAATGTTTTTAAATTTTTGTCATTCACAGTAGTATTTGCTCAACTCCCATCACGGTTATATATTTTTAAAAAAAAATTTCATCTGGTCTGACCAAAAATCTGATTTTTGTTTTCTTATATTTTGTTTGTAAATAAGAAGAAATTATTTATTTTTGATCGACGCTTTTTGTTATTTTGTTAACCATCGGGGCAACAGGGTATGTCAGAAAGAGAGACAAAACTAAAAGCGCTGAAAATGGCCATCAACAGCTTGTTTGACTAGGGACCCAGCGGTCCTTTGAAGTTTAAAGACCCAGCGGTGAAATAGTTGGGACGTCATTATTCTATTGACCAACTTAGTGCAGCCTATTTAACGCTTTGTTTACTTAATTTTAGCATGAACTTCAGCAGCTTACCAAAAACCTGTTTCCCCATAGGAACCTTGAGTGTTTGAATCTTCTTCTCAACACGGGGGCAGATTTCAACAGGAAGGACAGCTTTGGAAGGTGCGTTTACCAGTACATTACTATAGTCAAACATTATTCTAACAACCTAGTGATATTTTGGCAAGGCTTAAGTTAACAATCTGTTCTGCAGGACACCTTTGCACTACGCGGCTGCAAACTGCAACTACCAGTGCCTGTTTGCTTTAGTGGGCTCAGGAGCCAACGTCAATGAGCTTGACAAGAGGGGCTGCACCCCCCTCCATTATGCCGCTGCTTCTGACGCCGATGGAAAGTAAGTTACTATGTTGCATGCAAGTGGAAATGGTGACATTCTAAGAAAAGTATTTACTAAAGTGTTTATAAAGTCGATTCTAGATTTTCAAAATCCTTTACTATTGTCCTTTATGAATCGATTGAATCAACAGCAGATGGCACTGTATGCTTTACAAACAGTAGAGCTCTGCTTTCATTCAGTTACTTACCAATACCACTTAAATCTAAAATAATTGTTAATAAAGTTAGGAAAGGTTTAAGTTAGTTACAAGAGTGTTGATAGTGAGCTGTGTTTACATTAATCTAAAAATTTTATTAAATAAAAACATAAAAGTTATCTTGCATGACTCTGCTAAATGCACAAGAGATATTTCTTGTGAGCATTTGAGCATACTGTTAAACTAGCCTAGAGCACCACCTACTCTTAAAAACCAAGCTCAGAATCCGAGAGAATTATGATTCTCTCGTTTTGAAAATCTCAGATTTGATTTCACAGACATTTGTTTGCCAGAGCTCTAGTAGTTATCAGTCTTTCTCATTCCCTAACTAGGTGCCTGGAATATTTGCTGAGGAATGATGCTAACCCAGGGATCCGAGACAATCAGGGCTACAATGCAGTGCATTACGCCTCTGCGTATGGACACCGTCTGTGTCTAGAGCTGGTGAGTTACTGGTGAACCTAAAATCACATAATTAGGTCTATGATTTTTTTTCAGCTGATTTATGTTTATTTTCTCTTTATTAGATTGCGAGTGAAACTCCGTTAGATGTGGTAAGTACTGTATTGCTTAACATAAAACTTCCTGGTATATCATGGCCTTAAAGATTCTTTTGAAGAATTGAAGAAAGGTCTTTATTTAGGGCACAGGTGTCAAAGCCAGTTTCTGGAGGACCGCAGCCCTGCACAGTTTAGTTCCAACCTAGCTTCAACACACTTACCTGTAGGTTTCAAACAAGCACGAAGGACTCAATTAGTTTGATCAGGTGTGTTTAATTAGGGTTGGAACTAAACTGTGCAGGGCTCTGGCCCTCCAGGAACTGGCTTTGACACCTGTGATTTTAGGGGAACAAAAAAAAGTTAAGCACTTTATAAAGCATGCAGCTGTGCGATTATTAACCCTTTATCCCATACAATCACACTGGTGTGATCAGTCTGGACTGTGTATGATCACACTGGTATGACAGTGCATGTAAGAGAAAGTTAAAGAAAAATGCACACATCGCTTCTCAATAACAAGTGTTACTATTGTTTTGTAACAAATAAAATTTATTTTAGTTTTTTAGACATTTAAATACACATAAATACTAGAAAAACTACAACATATATGGTTTGTAATATATACTGTTATGTCTAGGGAGATAATTATTTTGAAACATAATCCGACAACGTGCTTTATTCACATCGGATAGATGCTGTATTACTCTATTCTTCTTTTAGTTAAACAGCCACTTATGTATTTCAGGAAAAGTTGAAGAATTAACATGTAATTCCAGCAGCTCTAATCTCTCCACTGCAGCATAGACCAACATGGTGGGGCCCTTCACCCAATACATGTTCTTGTACAGATTTGAGAATCAGAATATCAGATATTTCACAATAATATTAGAGCATTTGTCAATATTTGCAGAAAAGGTAAAAAGTAACAATATCAGTAAACAAAAATCCTCAGGGCAGCAGTGTGTCGTGATAAACTTGACACTTGATCATGGAAACTCTAAACAACAGTCACATTCAATAACCTAACATCAGCAGGAGTATTTAAAACTTGTATATGAAAGGCTTAAACATAAATACAGGGTCTGTCTCGCTTTTTTACGCTATAAATCAGAAAATACCATAGGCCAGTTGTGGTTAAGAGGATTTTACCAGTTACCAAGTATAAAAAAAACATGTTTGGAAAGCTTGCTTTTGGCAAACCGTTTTAAACGTACAAAACTAATTATAGCTGTGTCTCATCTCAAAGGCTGCATCACCCGATGGATGCATTCGTCATTGCAGCATGACAAAAATGGTCTCATTTCAAAAAAATTCGAAGGCTTCTTCAAATGTAGCTAATGATGGATACTATCGGTGGATCCTTCGCAGCCTCGAACATTGAGCAAAATTCATTGCGTTCTGATAGCGGCTGGACATTTTTAAAAGACTGCGGATTACAGTTTTAATTGTATTAATTAGGTTTTATTTTACTTTAATACCTCTAAAAAAGTGTGACATGTCTTAAAAAGCCTGTATAATGCAATATATAAAAGGTCATATTTTAGTTTTGGGGTCTCCAACAACAGTCTGATATGCATACAAGATCAAAAAACACGTTCATTGTCTTTTATGCATTTATTTTTACCTAATTATCCCAACGACTCCCATATGATTTGTTCAGCGATTCATTTGTTCCCAAACTTCACCTTTGCGTCAAGCTAATCTGAGGTGAATGGTTCGATTACCCAGTCTGTTATGATTGGTCGACTGCGTTCAGTGCGAGATGGAAAGAAACACCCTCCACGGTTATGACGTTGCCCGAGTAAAGATTATATGTGTGAGCCCAATGCAGGAGTGCATTAAAGCAATGCAGGTAAACACCAGCATATTGCTTTAATCTTAACCCTAACCCCAAGTAATAACAACGACACGCGTTCAGTATCAATCCACACAGTGGCAAAAGTTGAACTGTTTTGAAAATTGACCGCACTATGCGTTTGTAGGAACAGCTGATGGTAGCAATAGCAAAGACAAAAGGCAGAGGATTGCAAGCTCACAAATGCATTTAAATCGGTAAAAAAAAAGCACACGTCACATTTTCAACATGGTTTTGAACACGATATATGAATAACCCCTAAAGAGTTAACCTGAGGCATACAGCTCAAGCACTGATCTATAATAGATAAGTGGTTACAAGCCGCGCAGAGCAAATACAAGTTACAACACACAACTGAATACATAGTTTACTTGTACCAAAGTCCCACACATTAATAGTCTTTGCTAATCCCTAATAAGAAAGGGCCGGTGATTTCCATGTTGCACTGTAGGTTATTGTATCAATCATCAGAAAAATGACAGGAACAAACACAGCATAAGCTATACTGTGGTATTGTCGTGAAAATTTACTACTTTAACCCTTTGAAATGAACTTCCTCACAACCGCTCAGCTGGATGTTTTCATTGACTTAGAGCTGTGTTGCACACTGTATGGAAGGTCATTTTTAAAAACCCATAATATAGGGGCTCTTTAATTTGATTTATACACTGTTTACATTTTTTGTGTAAATGTATGGATCAAAGGAAATATATTTCCAGCTTTTGTAAACCTTGTTTTGCCTTCAGGTCGCTTAATAAAAGTTAAAATCACTTTGAGGAAAAAGTCATTACAAATTTTACTATACAGGGAGTGCAGAATTATTAGGCAAGTTGTATTTTTGAGGATTAATTTTATTATTGAACAACAACCATGTTCTCAATGAACTCAAAAAATCATTAATATCAAAGCTGAATATTTTTGTAAGTAGTTTTTAGTTTGTTTTTAGTTTTAGCTATTTTAGGAGGATATCTGTGTGTGCAGGTGACTATTACTGTGCATAATTATTAGGCAGCTTAACAAAAAACAAATATATACCCATTTTAATAATTTATTTTCACTAGTGAAACCAATATAACATCTCAACATTCACAAATATACATTTCTGACATTCAAAAACAAAAGAAAAACAAATCAGTGAGCAGTATAGCCACCTTTCTTTGCAATGACACTCAAAAGCCTGCCATCCATGGATTCTGTCAGTGTTTTGATCTGTTCACCATCAACATTGCGTGCAGCAGCAACCACAGCCTCCCAGACACTGTTCAAAGAGGTGTACTGTTTTCCCTCTTTGTAAATCTTACATTTGATGATGGACCACAGGTTCATATCAGGTGAACAAGGAGGCCATGTCATTAGTTTTTCTTCTTTTAGACCCTTTCTTGCGAGCCACGCTGTGGAGTACTTGGACGCATGTGATGGAGCATTGTCCTGCATGAAAATCATGTTTTTTCTTGAAGGATGCAGACTTCTTCCTGTACCACTGCTTGAAGAAGGTGTCTTCCAGAAACTGGCAGTAGGACTGGGAGTTGAGCTTGACTCTATCCTCAACCCGAAAAGGCCCCACAAGCTCATCTTGGGTGATACCAGTACTCCACCTCCATCTTGCTGGCGTCTGAGTCGGACTGGAGCTCTCTGCCCTTTACCGATCCAGCCACGGGCCCATCCATCTGGCCCATCAAGACTCACTCTCATTTCATCAGTTCATAAAAGCTTAGAAAAATCAGTCTTGAGATATTTCTTGGCCCAGTCTTGACGTTTCAGCTTGTGTGTCTTGTCCAGTGGTGGTCGTTTTTCAGTCTTTCTTACCTTGGCCATGTCTCTGAGTATTACACACCTTGTGCTTTTGGGCACTCCAGTGATGTTGCAGCTCTGAAATATGGCAAAACTGGTGGCAAGTGTGTACTGGTGGTATGTGAACTTCGAATCCTTCAAGTGGCATTTTGACAGCTGCACGACTTTTCTCAGTTCATTGGCAGTTATTTTGCGCCTTGGTTTTTCCACACGCTTCTTGCGACCCTGTTGACTATTTTGAATGAAACGCTTGATTGTTCTATGATCACGCTTCAGAAGCTTGGTAATTTTAAGAGTGCTGCATTCCTCTGCAAGATATCTTACTATTTTTGACTTTTTGGAGCCTGTCAAGTCCTCCTTTTGACCTATTTTGCCAAAGGAAAGAAAGTTGCCTAATAATTATGCACACCTGATATAGGGTGTTGATGTCATTAGACCACACCCCTTCTCATTACAGAGATGCACATCACCTAATATGCTTAATTGGTAGTAGGCTTTCGAGTCAATACAGCTTGGATTAAGACAACATGCATAAAGAGGATGATGTGGTCAAAATACTCATTTGCCTAGTAATTCTGCACTCCCTGTAGGGGTCTGAGGTGATTTTGGGGCCCCTGGCATGTTTTGACATGCCCTGACATTAGTGCTTATTTCAGCTACTTATTACATAGTTCTGGCCAACATGTTTTTTTTTTTTTATTCAGCACAAACTGCTACAATAATATGTGAGAAATATTGATGTACATGCTTGTGCTTTTTAGGGAAAAAAATTATGCATAGTTAGTAAAAATGTAGCTTAAAAAGATCCAAAGAACACATTGAATGTGCCTGAACATAACTTTTGAGTAACCAGTCAGGTAGGCTATACTATTAACTTCCCAATTATGTGAAAATTATTCTGTTCTCCCTTTCAAAGAAAACATTACAATGAATAACAATTTGTTAAGATTGTTTTGAGTGAAACTAGTCATGAATAATTCACACCTTGAGAAACAAAAGACACTCCCCCACTCACTCACTCACTCACCCATCAAGGGCATTGTAAAGCAATGTCCATCTGCAAAAGCAAGCCCAAACTAAATGCTTGTATGACCATGTGTATATATAGGTACACTTCTCACAAATCTCTCTTTTAAATTCATATTTTTTTATTAGGAAGCTATACAACATTATATTTGTGCATATACATCAATCAGCACTGAAGCTAAATCTGGAGCTCATCTAACAAAATAACTTCCGATATTGGTCTAAAAACTAGTATACCCAAATTTAAATGTTATAGAAAAAATATTGGTCACACTTTACAATAAGGTTCATTAGTTAATGTTAGTTAATGCATTTACTAACATGAACAAACAATGAACAATACATTTACTACAGTATTTGTTCATGTTAGTTAACGTTAGTTAATGAAAATACAGTTGTTCATTGTTAGTTCATGTTAATACACGGTGCATTAACTAATGTTAACAAGCATGAACTTGGATGTTAATAATGCATTAGTGAATGATAAATTATAATTAATAAATGCTGTACAAGTGTTGTTCATGATTAGTTAATGTTAGTACAAAAGCACACACTTTTGTTGTTATTGTGAGTGTACACAAAAAAGTAGACACCTAACAGATTCGGTTGATGTCTTGCTCTTATCTGTACGATCAAAACTGAAAGTGTAATTTAAGTTCTTTTCGGCCTTATCAGAAGACACGTGTACGCTGTCTTCAACCCCTGGGAGTTAACAGCAAGGTCCTAGTTGATGTTATCTGTCCTCTGTAGGCTAGATAGTCTAATTTCAAAACACTCAGTTCAGCCTGTGTGGATTTTGAAGGACTGCATCTGAGATGCGACACCGCTTATGATTGAATATTTAGTTTTTGTTTAAAATGATTGAGTGATCAGACCCATTTGGTTCTGTTGTGTTTTGTCTTCAAGTTAATGGAAACCTCAGGGACAGACATCCTAAATGACTCTGATGTACGTGCTCCTGTGAGCCCTCTACATCTGGCTGTGAGTCCATCTGTTTGCTCAACACATTATAGAAAAAAAGAACTTTCACTCTGTTTTTCCTGCATTTCATTGCTGAGGTTGATTTGACTGTTTGTTTGCTGGTTTTTCGCAGGCATATCATGGACATCACCAGGCTCTCGAGGTACTGGTTCAGTCTCTGCTGGATCTGGATGTGAGAACTGCACAAGGACACACACCGCTGGATCTGGCCGCCTTTAAAGGCCATGTTGAATGTGTGGATGTGCTCATCAATCAAGGGGCCTCCATCCTAGTGAAGGACTACACGCTCAAACGCACCCCCATCCATGCTGCAGGTACACTCTATATCTGATGTTTGATTGTTTGTGATCAGACAGACATCAATTGTGAATCTGAATTGGGTTTTTATGATGATAAAGAACATGTTTTTGAAAACTCTCAGGAAGTGGGTAGGACTGAATAGTATATTGTTTTATAATCTGTGAATCCACAGAAAGTGGAAAGCCCATCCACAATAGTCACTGATGTTTGTTGTCAAGTCAGGGTTATAGCTCACCACAGTTCAGATTGCATGCCATTTGTGTATTAATACATTTACATGTACATTTGTAAACATTTTAAACAGCTTTAAAGTTGCCATAAAAGGAAAAGGTCTTGAAATTAGAAAAAAAAAAGTAGGGGAGTGCATAATTTTTTGGAAACCAGTTGGATTTTTGAAAGACAGGGGTTGCTACCAAAATAAAGGAGGATTGGTGAATGGATGAAGACAGAGCAGAATATAGGTATAGACATATTGAAATATGTGATAATAGGGCTGGGCGATAAAATCGTCATTAGTATTTATTGACTAAACACCATGGTCAACAACGATGAAAAAGTTGGATATGAAGCGCTATAGTTTTATTAAAATGTGGCTGCTAAGCGTGTTCTTGGAAGCACTGCCAATAAGCTTAGTGTATAAGTTTGTCATTTCCAATGGAGGCGCGTGACTTGCATGATGCGCACACATGACAAATTTTCCAGGTACACCTAGTTAAACATCTGAACTTTTTCAAATGCTGCGAGCGTACCGCGATTCTTGTTAGTAGAACTAATCAATCTGCTACACACTTTGTGTGGAATATACATATTTCAGTAACGGCAGACTAATTACCTCATACAAACACAGCGCATCCAAACACTGGAGTGCTCTTTACTTTTCTCCATAAACTTGCATTGGAGCTACAGCAATGGTTTGACTGTTTGTCATCCTCTGAGAAAACAGTTGATGATCCCTTAGTTACGAGAGACGCCATAGAAAAAAAAATGAATGCTGTGGCTAGAGTGGCTTTTTGGTTTCTTTTCTTGTGTATCCCAGCCACTAGCACCCCATCTGAAAGATTTATTAGCATAGGGGTAATGTAGTTATTCAACTTCACATTTTATATTGTTGCACTATGTATTTAAATAATGACGGTTGGTTCCTTTACATGCAAGCTTCGATTTGATTATCGAAATTTTTGTTTATGGAGTTTGAGGATTACTGTATCAGTTGCTTTGATTGTTCAGCATTTACACTTTATCATTGTAACATTCATTTTCTTTTCGGCTTAGTCCCTTTATTAATCTGGGGTCGCCACAGCAGAATCAACTTATCCAACTTATCCACCATATGTTTTACGCAGCGGATGCTCTTCCAGCTGCATCCCATCACTGGGAAACATCCATACACACTCATTCATGCACATACACTATGGACAATTTAGCTTCTCCAATTCACCTATGCCACATTTCTTTTGACTTTTCGGGGAAACCAGGTCACCTTGAGGAAACCCACGCAAACGGCGAGAACATGCAAACTCCACACAGAAATGCCAACTGACCCAACCGAGGCTTGAACCAGCGACCTTCTTGCTGTGAGGCGATCGTGCTACCCACTGCCCACCTTGACCCCACTTTATAAAATTTTATTTATTAAGTTTGAGTTTCTTTAACACTAATGTTTATTCTATTAAAAAAAGATCTGATTTTTTGTTTAAATATTTTAGTTTTTGTCTGTTAAAACTATTTGCCTTAGTAATGTTGGTAAATTAAAATAAAGTGGTTAAAATCCTAACATTCCTAAATAGATTAAGAAAAATTTCAATAATTATCGTTACAGAATGATATAAAACATGATATTTTTTTGGCAATATTGCCCAGCCCTATATGATCACTCCATTCACTCATTTATTTTTCTTCGGCTTAGTCTCTGATTTATCAGAGGTCGCCACAGCGGAATGAACCAGCAATTATTTCGTTTATTGATTGAAATTGATATGAATGTTTTTAAAGTATGTTTTATGTTTTATTATTAAATGCCTTTAATGTTTTATATTTATTTACTTGTTGAAGGCACTTGATACAAATATATGATATTACTGCACTTTTTAATATCTTATTTTCTTTATATTCTTTTTATACTGTATATACTTACTGTATTAGTTCAACATTTTTGGAAACTAATTGTGAAAATATATTGGAAAAAGCTGTTTAAAGATTCTTCGCAAAAGACTGAGCTGAAATTTAACCAGCCAAGCAGTTAAATATGTATGAATCATTATTTCATCATTGTAAAAACCTTTGCTCTTTTTTTTTTTTCCTGTCAGCCACAAATGGTCATTCTGAATGTCTCCGTTTGCTCATCGGAAATGCTGATCTACAGAGTGCAGTGGACATCCAGGATGGGATTGGCCAGTAAGTACATGACAAATAAAAAAACCCACACACATTTAAATTTCATTTTTCTTATTGTTATATGTGATTGTCAGGACACCTCTGATGCTGTCAGTGCTCGGTGGACACACAGACTGCGTTTATTCCCTCATTAATAAAGGAGCCAATGTTGATGCCAAAGACAAGTGGGGCCGCACTGCTCTACACAGAGGGGTAAAACCTAACATTTTCTTTAACACCACCAATGGCACTTTTATAAACTAAACTATTGGTCAAAAACATTTTTGTAAGCTGTAAAAAAGGAAACAGTCCATAACATCAAAAACTAAATGAACTAACAGTTACTGAAAGTAATATTTGGTAAAAGTAAATTGTTTTCAAAGTTAATGTGGTGGAAAATCTGACTTGTACTCACACACATTAGTCAGTAGGTTGTTTTTAATAATAATAAAAAAACATTGATCATTTTTTAAACTGCTTTTCATCTGCAAAAATTGTTAACTAGGCATGTTTGACAATGCCAATTTTTAATAAGTTGTTTAATATAGGGATTTTTGCGTCCAGTGTTTTCTCAAATATTTTTATAATTGGTTTTGTTATTTTATTGTAGTTTTATTTTTATGGTACCTATAAAATCATCATACCCTTGAAAATCTGTACTTGGACACTTTGACGGTGTGGAAATCTGAGACTATGAATGTCAAATTTGATGTAATTTACCTAATTGCTTGGTCTACGGTTATCCTGTGATTCCTGATGAGAATATAATTGTGTAGTGTGATGGGGGCTATA
>CAIGQZ010001680.1:1578621-1593129 GCA_903798205.1 Danio tinwini | reverse complement strand
TTATTATTATTATTATTATTATTATTATTATTATTATTATTATTATTGTGCTATATCATCTACTAAATATTAATATTCAGAAACCATAAGTTTATGCCTAGTCATTTAGCTTCATTTGAATTGTTGTTGCCATAGAAACATTCTGACAATCAGAATCAGTAAATTGCCTCATTTAAAAAAAGAAGACACTTACAACAAAGAGCATAGAATCACCAAGAGGCGACACACTGTTGCTATTTGGGAAACAGATACTAGATGCCGCTAGTGTCATGCGGTGGCCATTATGGAATAAAAATTTTAATAGAATAACAGCACTGATAACTAACATTAGACAGAATGAATTACAATATTAAGTTAAATATGAGATCAAATTAGTACATCCCCTTTGAAAAGTAACATTTAAAACAAGATCCCAATGAAAACAGACAATTTCCAAAATGTTGACCAGACAAAGATTAATACATCTGATATCTAAAATACCAGTTTCACATATAACATAAATCATTTTTAATGACAGCATTAAAAATCATGAATAAAAAAGCTATATAAAATATAAAAGAAATAAATTTGGAGAAAGTAGCTTTTTAAATAAAAGCTTTCTTAGTCTTTTTTTAACACAACACTGGACAAAATACTATTTACTATTTTAATACAATACTCCAACAAAAAGTACTGTTAATCTTTTATCATTATCAACATTCCGTTTTGAAAGTCATGTTAATTTAACTTAACATGTTAGTATTAATATGTATTATGCTAGTGCGTAAACTATTAAATTAAAGTAATTTCATCTAAAAGTGACAGTTTCAAGAAAACAAGTATGCTTAATATATTAAACATGAAGTCTGTAAAATTAATTATTAAAAGTGCTGATGATCACCAGTCTGATTGTAAATGTTGTATTGTCATCTTTCAGGTTGTATTTCAGCTTTGATGTGCTTTTTAAATGAATAAATAAAAAACAAAGCAGCTGCTTGCCATTGGGACAGCAATAAGATCTAATGGACGGCCATTCGCTCCAGAATGGCGGAATCTGTTGCAATGGAACAGTCTTACACCACGTGTCACTCGTATCTTTTTGAATGGGGAAAAGTGTAACGGTCAATATGGTGAGTAAAGCCCCGCCTACTAGTTCAGGAACCAATCATCGATTGCTATATGGCAAAAAAAAGCCCGCCTTCTAGTACAGGAGCCAACCAACAATCGCTATAGGCTGATGATACCACGGGGGAGGGGCTTGGACCAGGTGTGAGTTTCTGCAGATTTTGTGAGATTTGGACGTTTAGAAATGAAACTAAAGACACAGTTGTTGTTTAATTTTATTGGAGATTCCTAATATTAAAATTAAATCATAAGCTTGCCAAGCAGTTTTGGAGAATTTGATGTTTCCCCATTCAAACAGAATGGCCAGGCATACTGCCCGAGAGACGTTTCAAAGATGGCCGCCGAGTGAAATGACTTGCCTTAAAGAAGGGGTGTCCAAACTCAGTCCTGGAGGGCCGGTGTCCTGCAAAGTTTAGTTCCAACCCCAATTAAACACACCTGAGCCAGCTAATCAAGCTCTTCCTATGTATACTAGAACAGAGATGGGCAAAGTTGTTCCTGGAGGGCCGGTGTCTCTGCATAGTTTTGCTCCAACCCTATTCAAACACACCTGCCTGTAGCTTTCTAGTTATCTTGAAGACACTGATTAGTGTGTTCAGGCGTGTTTGATTAGTGTTGGAGCGAAACTCTGCAGGGACACCGGCCCTCCAGGATCAATTTTGCCCATCCCTGTACTAGAAACTTCCAGGCAGGTGTGTTGAAGGAAGTTGAAACTAAACTATGCAGGACACCGGCCCTCCAGGACCCAGTTTGGACACCCCTGCCTTAAAGGGACTTTGCTTACAATCCACTCATCCTGTGATCATCTGTAGAAGCATCGTCTGTAAGTTTATTATTTGTTTGTATTTATATTCTAACTCTGATATTTATGTTATGTACATAGATAACTATAGCTCATTGTATGTACAGTTGTTTTTACATAGTTTTACTCTGTTTGAACATACTCAACTTTTCGCTGTTCTGCCCTCACTCCAGTATCTCTCCTCCCAAAATTAGACAGATAAACTCTTTCCAACACGTGAGAGTGTGGGAGAATGTTGCTTTATTCCATGCCACATTGAGTATGTTGAAACGGAGTGAAACTATGTATACATACAATGAACTATAGTTATTACACTGTAAAAAATTAATCCGCAAAAAAACGTCAGCTGTGGTTGCCAGTAGTTCACAGTTAAAATACAGTACAAACTGTAAAAGTAATTTCTCATTTTTACAGTAAACTACCAAATTTCATTAATTTATAGAGGTAATAGGTCTGTGTTTTGAATTACCAACATCTACACATCACATTGTTACACAGATATACACGTTACCACAGCCATATGCAGGTGCTGATGGGAAAGTTGCATAATGAACCAATGCAGAAAATTGTATCAGATTATAGAAGGTGCTCAGTGTCATTCACACAGCAATAAACAGCAGGATGGGAACACGCATAAAAGTCATGAAATAAACTTTGTTAATCAACATTAGATGTAACAAAGCTCTAATGTACATAACTAATTAGGAAACAACTAAAACGATTTATAGAAATTTCAACAAAAAGCGTAAAAAGTGATGTGCCATGCAGGGAATTCTGGAAAAGTCAATTTACGTTTTTTCGCCGTATAATAGAAAACATACTGCTAACCAGGTTATGGATTTTTACTGTAGCAATTCTACAGTTTTTTTACTATTGAAATCACAGCTATTTTTTACAGTGTATAATTATTTTATAGTATATAGTAAGCTATAGTTATTATTATTATTATTATTATTATTATTATTATTATTATTATGTAACTTTTTTTTTTTTTTTTTGCCATGACATAGCCAGAGAAGCTGATACGGCAATAAGCTCAACTCTTTCTCTCCCTCTTGAACATGGCTAAACATTCAGTTGCTCACATGGACTTGGACAAGTCATTCCAGCAGAAGGGTAGAGTCCATATAAAATTCTTGAAAATGTTTTTGTAATGCCCAGGATCATCGGAAATGCATGCCAGGATACATTTTACGTTCCATAAAATACATTGCTTTACATACGTTTTGTTGCACATTTCAAATTAGGGCTGAACAATTTACGTTTCATCAATATTACAATGTGCACATCTGCAAGAGCCACATCGCAGGCTGTGCAATGTTGAGTTGCGATTGTAGTTCAACAGGACCCACAGTTCAAAACGCATTAGATTTGTGGAGTCATTGCGAAGTTTAATCACAAAGGAGTTAAAGTTTAAAACCGTTTTTAAGACCTGTGGTTGTTTAAGCATTTGTAAGAATTTAAAGCATTTGGGGACAAGATGTTGTACCATTTGTAACTTTAATCAGGTAAATATTATTGGATTATCTATACAATGAAGATTATTGAGTGTTACTTTAAAGTTGGTTGTTCAATATCTGTGCCTGTATTTTGTTGCATTCTCCAAAAAAAACTATAAAGCATTGTTTTTTATACATGATTCACTCTGCTACAGAATCACCCCAATCGATCTAAATGAATGAATTCTGAACAAATACAGATATTTAAGTCATTGACAAGATAGCATCATGCAGTTGCTGCAGATTTGTCTGCTGCACATCCATGATGTTATTCTCACATTCCACCACATCCCAAAGGTGTTTCATTGGATTTAGATCTGATGACTGTGGAGGCCATTTGAGTACAGTGAACTCATTGTCATGTTCAAGAAACCAGTCTGAGATGATTCACGCTTTATAATATGGTGTGTTATCCTGCTGGAAGTAGCCATCAGAAGATGGTTACACTGTGGTCATAAAGGCATGGACATGGTCAGCAACAATACTCTGGTACGATGCTCAATTGGTACTAATGGGCCCAAAGTGTGCCAAGAAAATATCCCCCACACCATTACACCACCACCACCAGCCTGAACCGTTGATACAAGGCAGGATGGATTCATGCTTTCAAGTTGTTGGCACCAAATTCTGAGTCTACCATCCGAATGTCGCAGCAGAAATTGAGACTCATCAGAGTCAATCAGGCAACATTTTTTCAATCTTCTATTGTCCAATTTTGGTGAGCCTGTGCAAATTGTAGCCTCAGTTTCCTGTTCTTAGCTGACTGGAGTGGCACCCAGTGTGGTCTTCTGTAGCCCATCTCCCTCAAGGTTTGATTTGTTGTGTGTTCAGAGATGCTCTTTTGCATACCTCGGTTGTAACGAATGGTTATTTAAGTTACTGTTGACTTTCTATCAGCTAGAACCTGTCTGGCCATTCTTCACTGGCATCAACAAGGTATTTGTGCCCACAAAACTGCTGCTCACTAGATATTTTCTCTTTCTTGGACCATTCTCTGTAAACCCTAGAGATGGTTGTGCATAAATTCCAGTAGATCAGCAGATTCTGAAATACTCAGACAAGCCCGTCTGGCGCCAACAACCATGCCACGTTCAAAGTCACTTAATTCACCTTTCTCACCCATTCGAATGATCTGTTTGCTGCAGCAGATTGTCTTGACCATGTCTACATGCCTAAATGCATTGAGTTGCTGCCATGTGATTAGCTGATAAGAAATGTGCATTAACGAGCAGTTGGACCTACTAAATCAGGTGTACCTAATAAAGTGACCGGTGAGTGTATAATGCAGCGACAAAAGGAAAAAAAAAAAACAATGTCTTTTTTTTTTGTTGTTGTTTTTTCAAAATTTGTGCAGTCCTATTTCAGAGGACACATCCACTAGAGGCCACTGTCTACATTTTTCAATAGTATGATCCTGCACAACTGGAGTAGCTGCACGTTCGGGTCCGCATGTATAAAGCTGCGGTCACACAGGACTTTTCTCCCTATAGACTTTCATTCATACACACGCGAATGCGTCAGACCGGAAACGCAGGGTCGTGAGTCAACTTTCCCATGTTGCTGCGATGCAAAGTTCAAGCTTGGTGAACTCTGACCTGTGAAATCGCATCACTTGACTGCATGAGACCAATCCAGGATCAAAACATGACCTCTCTGAACAGAAATTAAAAACATGGAGCAATCGCTCGCTTTTTTAATGTCTAATCATCTTGTTTAATCCCGCCCCTTTTAGCAGTGTCGTACGACAGAATTTCACTCAAACTCTAGTGTGACTGCAGCTTAAGACCACATTTATAGGACCCTAGATTTTTGCGGCAGCGCCACTTACCGTATTGGATGATATAGTGAAACTGCATTTCTAGGACCATAGTTTTTGTAACAGCGCCATCTGCCGAATTGGATTAAATAGCGGAAACTTCAGTTTTAGGACTGCCTTAACAGCGCCACCTACCTGATTAGATGATATAGTGAAACTGCATTTCTAGGACCATAGTTTTGTAACAGCGTGGTTTTTGATGTAAAATGCACCAGAGGTTAAAGTGTGAAACACCTGCTTTGAGTAACAATTTTAAATGAAAACAAATACATTTACACCTAAAATATAAAAAAAAATGTTTTTTAAACTTTACACAACTGAAAAAGTTGAGTCTCTTAAGTATTTTATTTCCTTAAAAATACTGTATATTTAAAAACCCGCTTAGATTGAACTAATTAGCTCAGTATTAGGCAAAATAAATTTAAATCAAATGGGCTCAGCATTTGCAGTCACTAATTTAAAACCAGAATGTAAAGGTTGTAGAGAGTCAAGACACAAGAATGATTCAAGAATGTACATTTATATAAGTATCCACACACTCATTCTTGCATTAATACAAAACCACAGCACAAAAATGACCCCACGGTTTAATTAGTTGCGGCATTCAGACTGGCTGGCTGTAGAATTCAGCTCCTGTGAATGAGAGAGAGGAAGAGAGAATCAAGTTCAAGTTATATATGAGCAATTCCAGCGTTTTGGATGTGACATAAATTCACATGGAAAGTATGTTAACATTATATTGAAGCAACTGTTTATATTTTCCATAACTACTAACCACTGAGTTAAGGGACTAGAAAAGTATCAATCTGTAAACATTTTTTATACTTTTAATGAGGGAAATTAACATGCGTTATGGATGTGACAAAAAAAGTTTGTGAGTTTAGTCTACAACATACTTTGTAGAAATTATGTCAATTAAACTGCACAACCCAAAAGAAGCAATGCTTATTAAACAGATACGAGTCGGCTCACTAAAGAACAAACATGATTAATTTTATTTTATTTTATATATTTTTTGGCATTTATAAGGAAAAAGTGTCGTTATGGATGTGACAGTTTTGCGTTATGGATGTGACACCTGTGAAATTGGCACTTGTGTGATTTTGGCAAATTAAATATAATAGTTTTAAACAATGACAGACACATTTATGAGTATTTTTAAAGTACTGTAAAATACAAGCCTACACAAATAATGCAGAAATGGTTTCTCTATTTTGGTGAAATCTAAATTTTTTTTCATGGCAAGGTTGACATTTGCATGAAATTGCTCATATATATATATATATATATATATATATATATATATATATATATGAACTTGCAATATATATAAACTTGCAAGTTTTGAAAGAGATCAAGCCAGGTCAGAAGAAGAAATGTACGCATAACTTATCATAAAAAGTAGCTAAGTAACGCAACAAGTTACTTTTTGGGGGAGTAACTCGATATTGTAATCTTATTACTTGCAAAAGTAACTTTCCCCAACACTGGCTACTGGTTTCCAACATTCTTCTGAATATTTAGTTTTGTTTTCCACAAAATAAATAAATTCAAACAGGTAAATCATCTTTGGGGTGAACTTGATCTATCCCTTTAAAGCATGGGTCACCAATCTCGGTCCTGGAGGGCTGGTGTCCCTGCAGGGTTTAGCTTCAACTTGTTTGATTAGGGTTGGAGCTAAAATCTGCAGGACACAGGCCCATCAGGAACAAGTTTGGTGACCCCTGCTTTAAAGCATAGGTCTCAAACTGGATTCCTGAAAGGCCGCAGCTCTGCACAATTTCTCTCCAACACTAATCAAAAACAGCTGATCCAACTAATCGAGGTGTTCAAAAGAGTCATGAGCACCTTGATTAGTGGTATCAGCTGTGTTTGATTAGTGTTGGAGCGAAACTGTGCAGAGCTGCGGCCCTCCAGGAATCCAGTTTGAGACCTACGCTTTAACCAATTACGATCACAGAATAGGAAACCGATGGAACCAAACTTTGTAAGATTTTAGTACTTTCAAATCAAAATAACTTAATCTGGTTAAAAAATAAAGATCTATGTGGAAGAACACGTAGCTTTTACTCAGTATTTTTATTCAGCTTTTAACTGCAACAGAATTTGAACAAATTATCTACAATGGCTCTGAATTATAAGATCTGAACTTTTTAATTCATGTCATTTTCTTATCATTATCAGTGGGATGTGCATAAAAAAAATCCCAGAAATTTCTCTCTACCACCGGTTGGTAAAGATAAAACCGTAATTGGCCGTCAACACTTGTCCTCACTCATATTCATTAAAATATTTCCTATAGCTGCATTTGACTAACATGTCTGGTAGTTTCGACATTTGTTGTGGCCCTTTAAAGGTTAAAGCCAGAAATATCCGCATCATTATAAGAGGCTATTCTGAGTTGCACGTCTCTAAGGGAGCCATGATGACGCTGTAAGGTAAGTTAATTATATCAATTATGGCCCTCCAGATTTTCTTTTCAGTAAAAAGAAAATGGCAATTTGCCAGAAGGTGCGAATTGTTCATGTATGGCATTCCTCTTATGCAGTGTATAAAAGCAGGGACAGGAAGCTTTTCGGATAACAGAGGCAACTCGAAGGCAGACTGACCCGCGATCACAGGCTCTGCAGACATGTGAGTTACTTTCGTTCGAATGTTGTTGTTGTGGTTTTATATGCTGGCAGTCTGCATTGTCATGTGTTTTGTGTTCAGGTTGACAGTACTGGCTCTCATGACACTACTGATGGTCTCTGTTCAGTCAGATCTCTCCAATGAAGAGTGGAAGTCTCTGAGTAACCCACAGAGCCGGACCCTGGTGAGTCACATTTATGTTACTCGTTATTATATTTAATGTGTGTATTCAGTTGAAGTCAAAATGATTAGCCTTCCTGTGATTTCATTTACTTTCCAAGTGATGTTTATTAGATTTTACACGGTATTTCCTATAATGTTTTTTTTTTATATTTTCCTATAATATTTCTTCATAAGAAGTCTGGCTGGAATAAAAACCGTTTTTTTTTTTTTTTTTTTTTACTATTTTAAAGTTAATTTTATTACCTCCCTTAAGATTTTTTCAGATTGCCTAAAGAACAAATCACTGCTGTCTAATGACTTGCCTAGATCTCCTAACTTGCCTATTTAACATAATAATAACCTAGTTAAGTCTTTAAATTGCACTTTAAACTGAATGATATCTTGAAAAATTAATAGAAAAATATTTTTCACTGTCACCATGGCTAAGACTAAAGAAATTAGTTGTTAAAAGTAAAATCCATTAAGCAACACTCAAATTTTACAGGAGGGCTAATAATTTTGACTTCAACTGTGTATGTGTTTATATTATGGATGGGAAAAGATGTATTAAAAATCTGAATCAGAAAGAACTTTATGCCAGGCATGTTCACACACGAGGAATTTGTTTTCATGACAGAGCTTCTACAGTGCAACAGAATTACAGATACAGGATTAAAAACAAATAATAAATATATTTTAAAAAGTAGTCAATGCAAATATACAAATTGACGAGTGTATGAACAGCTATATTACAATTTACAGCTATGTACAGCTATATTACATATTTTATAGCTGTACAATATTACTAAATTGTTAAATAAATGATATATGAATGGTCATTTTCAATGTTTACTCCCATATTATTATTATATCTTAAATAGTTTACACTAATCCTACCCACTAAAATCCTACTAAATCCCTACTCATAACAATCACATACAACACCTCACATAATAACATGTACATTTAATCTTATTGTTTGTGTTGAATTTTGTCCTTCTCTTGTTTATTTATTGTTAGACCTGCTATATATTTGCAGAACTGTTTTCTTTTATTTTGTACAGTCTTCTAAAGATTTGGAATATTTTGTATTATTTAGATTAGGATTATTTTATGTTTTTAAATGATGTTTTGTGTGGGGTTTTTTATTAAGTAGTTTAGAGGGTAATTTTCAGCAAGTTAAGGGTTTTTGTTATATTGCTTTCATTTATTTGGTGCTGCTCAAAATTCTCTTTTCCTTAACAACATACATTAATTGATTTATCTTTCTTTTGTGAGATACTTCAACTTGTACATATTATTTTTGCTGTTTCAGGTCTTTTCACTTATGAAAGAAATAAATAAAGAATAAATTCACTTATTTTCAGTCATATTTGGTTGTTGTTTCGCTATTTTGCCACCAACTCTCAACAAAGTGAGTCAGATTACAATGTTACCTCTTTAACGCCTACAGCGAAAACTTTAAAGTCATAACTAGTCAAACTTTATGTGGTCATCATTCAAAACTGAAAAGGAAAAAATTGAAAAATAAACGTTTCAATAACACTTTACATTCTGGAGCATTAAGCATCACAATTACTGGACTTAAACATTTACTGAAACAAAAATATTTATTATTAACAGCTGTTTTTTTTTAGACAGAACTGTTTCTGTTAAAAGATTGGAATACTTGAATGCTGAATACTAAATCAAAGATTATTGAATAATGTTACAACGAAATGCTCGTTAGTTAGTTAGTTAGTTAGTTAATTGTAGTTAGTTAGTTGTAGTTAGTCATTGTACTTAAAGCAATAACTATCTTGTAAAGACGGTTGTTGTAATTAAATACAACTAAAACCACAATACTTTTTTTTGTAATTTTAAATAAAAGCAAATGTATAAAATTCCAATTTTATTCCAGATACTTAGTAAGCAAATATTTCTTATTTTCATTTAGAATAATTTGTGTGTACTAAAACATCTACAACTAAAATTATAAAAAAAATATTGACACAAAAAAACTAATACAAATAACTAAAAAACTGCAAATGTTACTGGATAATAATGTACATGAACTGAAAATATAGCAATAAATAAATAAATAAATGAATTAATTGCTAAATAAAAATAAGGCACACAAATTCAAGTCATTTATAATAAAATTACGCACAATTGTATAGACCATTTCAATGTAGTCATGTCAATAGCCCATGAACATTTCCTGCTTCTGATCAAACAATTTCTGCTACAAGAGGCAACTGAATCATAACGTATTGTTAAAACAGCTATCATAACATTATTTATAAATATGTGATTCTTTTTGGATTTTTGGAAGCTATAGAAATGAAAAATGAAAAACAGGTAATATGTTGGGACCGTTGATTTTGTTTACATCCCTTAAAACGGTCTACACTGATTCTCATAGCATCTTTGAGCATCGTTTATTTATTTACAAATATTGAAACAACATCATCTGCTTCATAAATAAACATTCTCATCCATCTCTCCAATGTCTGTGCAGTTTTTCCGGATCCTGCAGTCATATCTTGAAGGCAGAGAGAGTGAAGCTCAAGCCATGGGCAGGAAAACAAACGTCAAGGAAAACAAAAACAGCAACATGGAAAACAATGGTTATGACAAGTACAACCTCTTCCTTCACAATGACATTAATGATGTTTAAGGGAAGATTTCATCTGAGTTTCATTACGTCAAACTTGTAAATCAGGTTTTGTTTTAGATCTGACAGTTTAGGGGGTGTTGAAATCTGTAATGGTGTTTTGCGTATTAAAATTAAAATCTGAAATGTCTGTCTGTTTATTTTCTCTGTACATATTTTGTCTTTCATGTGTTACAGAAATGCAACATGAGTAAAACACTTTTTTTTTAAATGTTTCTCAAAACCTAGTAAGCTCTATACAGGATGAAACCTGCAGCAACAATAAATAAATAAATAAAAAATAAATAAATACGCAAATAGATACAGGGTTCATACACATTTTTACTACTAAAATTACATTACTTTTCCAAGACTTTTCCAGAACTTTCAAGTACATTTTCATGATGTAATGTTTCATGTAATGTGTACGTATTCATAGTAAATAATAAGAAAAACAATGACGTTCAATTTTCTTACAGCATATCATAGAACAAACAACAATCTATTTTGTTTCAATTTTGTTTTTATATCTATGTAAAATTGATTTTGATAATGCTTACACAGCACTAACAATGCGAGAGCAAGTTTTTGGCCAAGGACAGAAAAGAAGACAACTAACCTATATTCAAGTTACGGTTGCACAATATATCATTTCAGCATCTATATCGCAATGTGTGCATCCGCAATAGTCACATCGCAGGATATGCAATGCTGGGATTATAGCTTAATATAGAGTTTAATCATAATGGAGTGAAAATTTATCATCTGCATGCATTTTTAAACCCAAAAATTTCTTACCATTTTCATTACACCCTTCACTTGTTTCAAACATTTATGACTTTTTTTTTTTTTAAATGAACACTAAAAGAATATTATATAATAACTCCTTTATTATTGAAACAAGTGAAAGGTGTGTAAATAGTGAGTACATTTTAATCTTTGAGTGAACTGTCTCTTTAAGGTCTGTGACTGTGTGAACATTTCTATATTTTAAGTTTCATTTTTTTTTGTAACTTTAATAAAGATTAAATAATATAAAATGAAGACTATTCAGTGTTGATTATTCAATATCTGTACCTGAATAGTGATTACCTGAAAACTATAATTCACTTTTTTCACTTTACTATATTTTATTTATCTATGCTTGTAATTTACTTGTTGTATATTATTAGAGATTCACTCCTCTACCACCACCCCCCCACCCACCCACCAATCAATCCAAATAAACTTGTTAAATCATCTGGTGAAATTGTATTCAAATCTCAATATATATCACAGAAATACAAAATAACATAATGTCAGATTTTTCCAATATCGCGCAGCCCTAATTCAAGTATACAGATATTTGTGATACAAATTTCCATGACTTTTGCAAAATTATTATTTTTTTCCCCCAAAACTTTTCCAGGCCTGGAAAATGCCATGTCAAAATTCCATGACTTTTACAGGTTTTTCATGACCGTATGAACCCTGTAGATAAATAAATGAGTAAAAAAATCTAAATAATTCTGTATAAATAAAGCAAAAAAAAAATAAATACGCAAATAAATTAGTAAATAACTCCATACATTAAATAAATACATATGCATAAATGTATAAATAATTAATAGTGCAAGCAGATTAATAATTAAATAAATTACACGAACGCTAGGAAATAAGTAAATGCAAAACTTAGTAGATTTTTTTTTTTCCCTTTCAAACGTTTATTTGTTTTTGAATGTAGTTCCGTATTTACTTTTCCTCAGCTCACCATGATAATGAGAGGGTGTCTATCAATCATCAGAAGGTCTTTGCCACTACTGGATTATCTTAGAAAAAAATTGCATTTGATTATTTTTTTTGACTGGCTTCTAGTGATTGACATTAGCATGTTGAGCTGAGAAAAAGTAGGTCCAAAAATGAATTCACATTTAAAAGGTGAAAAAAAAAACTACGTTCAGTTTAGCATTTTCTTATTTTCACTTAAAAAAAATGTGACAGGGCCTGACTTGAGCTTGTCGTCCTCAAAAAACAAATTATACAAACACAAGCATAAAATCATACAATTCAATGATAGAACGCATCCTTGATCACTGTCAGCTTCTCCTCCATCAAATGATGTCAGATTTAATGCAAATGTGACAGTACTGACAGAAGCATGGGGACAACTGTAAAATAGTATTTATTTGTAGAATTTATTTATAATTTCATGTTTTTAATATGTGACTGATAACAACCTAAACTTGCTTTTTCTTAAGTTTTCTTCTAAATAACTGTTTTTAGCATAACAAAACTATTAAAGCTGTGGGTTCAATATGGCTGAGGACAATAACAGGGTTTGTAAATTTGTAGTGTTTTTTTTCATTAAAGAAAACAAAAATCTGAGAACCAAATGAATGACATTCCTAACAGAACCACTCACAGAAATCAACCATCAGTCCATTGTAGAAATTTTTGGGATGATTCTTTTTATTCACTGTATTTGTTTTTATTTCAGGGACAGATAATGTACATTTCTGGTAGAATGTCCCGTTTATAATTTCAATTTGTGTTTTTATTGGTGTATGCACTTAACATCTGGCAAAGGGACCACCGATGAAAACTAGTGTTTGGGCTAATTTGGGTACATTCACTTTCTTGAGGATTGTTGATGTATGTACACTGTCCCTTGTGAAAAATAAAGTTTTCGTTTTATTGAATAAATGTTAAACCGGCTTGCCATACAAAAAAAGCAGTACGTCCAGTAGGTGGAGACATGCGCATATTTTTTGTTTTAACTCCTCACCAAGCACAGAAGAAGAGCTGCAGGACGGTGAGCGCTGGATGTTTTGTGTTTGTAAGTGAAATGAATCCGTTGTAAAGGTAATTATGGATGAAGTGACCGGAGCTCAACTCATCGCTGCGGCGTTGAAAGATCAGGTCGGTCTGCTGACTTTTCATAAAAGTGCTTTACAATGTTTCTCTTCTGTATTTTAAACTAGTCTTTTCAAATGGAGTATCTTTGCAAAAAAAACATTTGTGTTCTAGCAGCAGAGTAAAGTAGAGAGACAAATAAAAACCCAGAGTTTATCACAGTCTGCGTCTCCCCTGCTTGAACTTCGGACAGTGTGTTAAAGGTGCTGCGCATGCGCACCATAGCTGTCAAACAAGTGTCAAAACCAGGAATGGAGATAAATATATAATAAATTCTTTGTAAAATCTCCTATATAATGACACAGGAAAAAAAGACGAATTATATTATATAATGTTCTTACAATGAATGTTACATTTTATAATATATATATATTCATTCATTTTCGGCTTAGACCTAGTTCCTTTAGTAGTCTGGAGTAGCTTAAGCGGAATGAACCGCCAAGTTATCCAGCAAATGTTTTACACAGCGGATGCCCTTCCAGCTGCAAGACATTACCCGGGGGGGGGGGGGGTGGGGTGGATATATATATATATATATATATATATATATATATATATATAAAATGAAGAATCACACGACAAGTTTGCTCAAAATAGAAGGCCCCGGAGGGTGGATTTATTTTCAAACTAAATACGTGATCATTGAAGGCAAGTTGGAAGGAGTGCTCAGGTGGGTGGCGTGCTCTTTTAAACGACAACGGTTCCAGTGGATGCTTCGCAGGGTTCTTGCTGCTCGCCAACTGCTGTCTGGGGTGAAAAGGATGTTAGCTCTTTCCTCATGGAGAGGTTTCTCATCCTTTTCAAGGCTTGAGTGGCTTATATAGCGCTTGGCTGATGAGCTGCAGCTTTTTCCAATCTGACTGGGCCAAGGAGGTGCAGGTAATCCTCATCAGTATTCAGGGCGACGCTGATGATCCTCGGGACGCTTGTCAGTATATATATATATATATATATATATATATATATA
>CAIGQZ010001680.1:1563801-1577771 GCA_903798205.1 Danio tinwini | reverse complement strand
GACCAATCCAGGATCAAAACATGACCTCTCTGAACAGAAATTTAAAACATGGAGCAAACGCTCTCTTTTTTAAGCCGAAGTCACACTGGAGTTTGAGCTTGCGAAATTCTGTCGTACAGCACTGCGAAAAGGGGCGGGATTAAACAAGATGAATAGACATTTAAAAAAGCGAGCGATTGCTCCATATTTTAAATTTCTGTTCAGAGAGGTCATGTTTTGATCCTGGATTGGTCTCACGCAGTCAAGTGATGCGATTTCACAGGTCAGAGTTCACAAAGCCTGAACTTTGCACTGTAGCAACCTGTGAAACTCCGACGCATGACCCTGCGTTTCCGGTCTGACGCATTCGCGTGCGTATGAATGGAAGTCTATGGGGAGAAAAGCCCAGTGTGACTGCGGCTTTAATGTCTATTCATCTTGTTTAATCCCGCCCCTTTTCGCAGCGCCGTAGGCTACGACAGAATTTAGCAAGCTCAAACTCTAGTGTGACTTCGGCTTAACACAGTAACATGATTAAAATACATGAATTCATAATTTCAGAGTATTTGTACAAGTCAGGATTCGAACCCAAATGTCATTTGAAGCACAGTAACAACGTGCACACGCGCGATCCACTAGGTAATATGAGATAGAAGTTTGTTTTTGAACCTGTCAGTCAAATGCAGATTCGCCAGGTCTCGAAACGCTTCTGAACTGATCAATGCTTTGAATCGCTTGAGTCACGTGACCAGGCAGGTGTTTCGAAACACTTTAGTCACGTGACCTGGGTGTTTCGGATCTTGTTTTTTTTTTTTTTACCTTCAAACAACAAACAGGCATTTTCAATTTCTATTGTTAAACATATATAACATTACATCCAAGCAGCATATAATAAACAAAACCGTACATAATAAAAATAATAATAACATAAATACCTTAAATAATACAAAAGAAAACGCATTACATTCAGGGGGGTCAGACCATATATGTTGACAAAAGCTTAGAAAGCTTTGAGGCACCTTTTGTTTTTACCTGTTTTATGGATTTATGTAAAATGTTGAAATCATTTTTAAATGCTTTGAAACAAGGAGAAACTTTAACAAATGTTTCGGATCATGCTCTGGTGCAGTGTTTTGAAATACTTGCACTTCGGGATCTCGACACTGTGTCGAAATGTCAGTTTCACGTCAGCCATCCCTAGAATTTTGTTATAGTATATTTTCATAATTAGCACTTGCGTGTATTTAATCTTCTTGTTGAATCGATGAGTGGTTGCTTTGGACAAAAACGTCTGCTTAATGACTAAATGTAAATGTAAATACTTCTTTCATGAACATTAGTTGAATATATTGATCTGATAATGGAATTTACTTCAACATTGTTTATTTTAGCAATATTAGTTTTAGCATTCACTAATACATTACTCAAGTCTAGAGTATATTTCTGTGTTGCTACACGACAATGCATTTATGGAGCCTATATAAGAGAATTTCGCTCATTCAAAAGTTTGTACTATATTTTCATCTTGAAAAGTTTTTAGAAAACATAATACCGTAAAAGAAATGTATTGTATACATGTCACAATATAATAATAAAAAAAATGTTTTTTTTACATTTTTTTATTTCAATCATATTTTATATATATATGTATTTTTTTTTTCTCAGACATGTCTTTTTTTTTCTAATCTTCTAATACCCTTACATTTCCCTGGTGTAAACTATATATGGTATATTAACATGAAGATTAAAATTAATGTTCAACAAACTTGCATGCCTGTTCATTATGTCTTCACCAACACTGACTGAACTCTTATCTGCAGAATGTGGAGTACATGTTTGGCATTGTTGGTGTGCCTATTATTGAGGTGGCCATGGCTGCTCAAGCAGCTGGCATCAAGTATGTTGGCATGCGCAATGAACAAGCAGTAAGACACTCTCACTTTAACATTTAAAAAGTAGTTTTTTTCCATTACAAGAAGACTTTCTAAATCTGTGTTTGCTACTTCTTACTCCTAACAGGCCTGCTACGCTGCATCTGCTATTGGATATTTGACTGGACGGTATGAATATTTCAACTTGTTGCTTATTTGTTTTCAATTTTCTTCCTGAAGTTTATTTATTCATTTATTTATTTTGTTTTTCAGGCCAGCTGTTTGTCTAGTGGTATCTGGGCCTGGCCTGATCCATGCGCTAGGAGGAATGGCTAATGCTAACGTGAACTGCTGGTAGCTGAATTCACTTAGAATTAAAGTGAACTGGCTTCAAATTGGCTTTTGCTTCATTGTAATAATTTTCTTCTCTCTTTTTTTAATCACAGGCCTCTCATTGTGCTTGGTGGCTCATCTGATAGGAATCAAGAAACCACAGGAGCATTTCAGGAGTTCCCTCAGGTATTGTCTAGTTGCTAGCAAAAGTTTGCTTTGCTACAAAACAAACAAAGCCTCTGGTATTGATAGCTTTAGCAGTTAGCCGCCAATTCTCAAATAATTCTCAATAATTTAAGACTTGTATTTCTTTGTATTCAGTTGAAGGAAAGAAACAGCAAGTTATATTTATTTTTATAGTGTCACTTAACAACTGATGCTGTTTTCTTTTCTTTTGCTATCAGGTTGAAGCTTGTCGTTTGTATAGCAAGTTTTCTGCTCGACCTAGCAGCCTTGAGATGATTCCGGCTGTAGTTGAAAAGGTACATTGAAATTTTATTTTGGGGCACAAAAAAAAAACACATCTGCACATCTGTGTCTTGCAGGTCATGTCTGTCATTTGAGTTTGAAAAGTTTGAAATGTTGTTGGGAATTTTGCATATTGAATATTTTAGATATAAAATGCAAATGACTCCTCTTTTTTTGAAGATGTGTACAAATTTAGCCGTTTACCCATGCTCTAGTGAAAACCCCTTAGAGCATGGGTCTCAAACTCAATTCCTGGAGGGCCGCAGCTCTTCACAGTTTGGCTCCAATCGTAATCAAACACAGCTGATGCAACTAATCAAGGTGTTCAGACTCTTTTGAACAACTCCATTATTTTAATCTGCTGTGTTTGGTTAGGGTTGGAGCAAAACTGTGCAGAGCTGCCGCCCTTTAGGAATTGCTTTTGGACTCATGCCTTAGAGCATGTTTACCCAAAAAACAAACATGTTTGAGTTAATTAGCACTTAAACTTATAAATAAATAACAATTAATAACTGAATCAAATAAATGTAAATATTAATTGAACATTCATATAAATCTTAATACAGAATTTAATCTAATAGATATAAATATATTTAATAAAAACCTTTTTATATAAAAAAAGTATTTAGCTATGTATGTTTATTAAAACAACCTGAAACTAAAACGACAGTTGAGGTTATGAAAACAAAAACTACATTAATACTATAGTACTAAATGAGATCGTAACATATTAAATTCATACTAAAATAAATTTTCCAACATTTTTCCTGACATTTCATGGAATCTTTAAATAGGAGTATATGCAAAATATACAGTGTATTATGTTCTGCAGTGAATGGGATGTCTGTGTGTTTTAGGCTGTAAGGAGCAGTATTTATGGCCGTCCAGGAGCGTGCTACATTGACATAGCTGGCGACATGGTCAATGCCAAAATAGACCGGGCCAGTGTCAGGTGAGCTTTATGTAGACTTAAACACTAATAATAGCAAATGTGAATTTTTCTAATCACCCATGTCTTATGATGTCTTCCGGCGTCTTAAAATGTGTAATATTGCATTGTATTCATGGAGGTTTCTTGTTTTTTATTTTTGTTTCTCTAGGTTTGTTTCCTGTTGTCCCGCTCCGCCTGTGAGTCAGGCTGACAGCAGGGAGATCACACAGGCTGTCAGGCTGCTCAAAACAGCTCACAGTCCTCTCATCATCATCGGCAAAGGTACGCAGGATACAACTGAACTAGATAAAATAAGAAAAAAGTTAGACGAAATCCATTTTGACTTGAGAAACTCGACTTCAGAACTTTAGAAACTAGTTTCGAAATGCTTGACGTTTGTAGATTTTAAGTTTGAAGCAGTGTTAAAAGCTTAAACTCAACTCAAATATATTTATAAAGCACACTTTTAAACCATACAAAATGCATAAAAGTCCTCTTTAAAAATGTCAAAGTTTAGGGCATTTTTAATTTCAAGTAGTTTTAAAGCATTTGAAGAAGTCCAAAATAAACTTTAACATCAAAGTTTAAAGTGTTTTTTAAAAGATTAAAAAAACAAAAGTCTTGTCGCCTGTCCAAATTATAGGAACAACAAATAATAACTTGACTTCTAGTTGGTCGTTTGGTATCAGAAGTGGCTTTTATGAAAGGCAAAGGCCTCTAGATCACACTTACTTTACCAAAATAAAACATGATTGTGCCTTGATTTTTAATTATTTAATAAGAACAGTAAGGTCTGACTTTGCTTAGACAAAAGTCTTGTCACTTAACAGAAATTATTTACAGTATAGAAAATAAAGTCATGGTGCAGTGGAACAAAAAATTATATTGTGTATGACTCCCATGAGTCACATGGAAGATACCTCACAAATGTCTTGATACCTCAGACTGTTGATGTTGCCATCCACTCTGCAGATCTCTCGCATGCTCCCATATTAAATGTAACCCCAAATCATGATTCTTTTCTTCGCCATCTTTTGGGTTCATGCAGGTTCCAGTAGGTCTTCTGAAGTATTTGTGATGATTGAGATGCAGTTCAACAGAAGATTCATCTAAAAAATCTACCTTCTGACACTTTTCCAAATGATCAACTAGAAGTCAAGTTATTATTTGTTGCTCTTACAACTGGAATCGACGACAAGACTTTTGTCAGGTAGTGTAGATTAGTATTGGATTTTATAAGGTTTAAAGGCTTGAAGTTTGAAATAGTATTATGTTTTAAACATTTTTAAAGGTTAATTAGAAGCAGTTTACGTTTTAAAGCAATTTTAAAAGCTTTACGTTTATATAGATTAAGTTTTAATCTAGTTTAAAGTAGTTTTAAGTTAGAAACTAGTTAGAAAAAGGACAGTTCACCCAAGAATGAAAATTTAGTCATTCATGCAGGTGGTAACATTTATTGTTATTGTTTTTTTTTTCAATTTTTTTTCTTTCTGTTAAACACAATAGAAGATATTTTGAAGAACATTGGAAACTGTTAGCCATTGATATCCACAGAAGGAGAAAAAACATACTATGAAAGCCAGTGGCTGGCTATTGGTTTTCGAGATTCTTCAAAATACCTTTTTTTATATTTAGTAGAAGGAAGAAAGTCAAACAGGTGAAGATGTGGAGGGTGATTATGTTAACAAGAATATGTAAATTTTTCTGTGAACTATTCTGTATTGTTTTAAGCTGCTTTAAAGTTAAAGGTATAAAGTCGTTTTAAAGCTTGATTTTTAAAGCCAAATTAAGCTAGTTTTAAGTAGTTTTACAAACTTTGTTTAAAATGTGTTTTTATTTTGTATTTGTTTTGATAGTTAGAAGTTTAAAGTATTAAAGGGCACCTATGGTGAAAAATCTACTTTTCAAGCTGTTTGGACAGACATATGTGTAGGTATAGTGTATAGACTGTCATATAGGGGTGATATAAACACACCCAGTGCTTTTTTTTAAAACAGCAAACTGTGTACACGCCCCCTAAATGACACTTTTTAACACATCATAATAAAAAAATCTGAATTGTGTTTTGAACTAAACCTAAACTGGCACACTCAGAAGAACCATAATATTAATATTACCTCTTTAAAAGAGTTAAAATAGGTGCCCTTTAAGTGTAGTTTTAAAAGATTGGCTTAGAAGCAGTTTTTAGTTTTATATTAAAGTTTTAATTTAAAAGCAGTTTTAGGTAGGTTTAGGGTTTTTTTTAAACCAGACAGATTGCTGTGGTTGCTAGGGTATTTTGAATGCACATAAAGCTTTTGCTGTGCATTTACTAGAGCATTCTGGGTGTTCATTGTTGTTGGTGTCTTTGGTAGTTGCTAGGTGTTATGTAAGGTATAATGTACATCTAGCTGTTTGTTCTTGCAGAATAAAGCCCAACAGGCTTATCAGAAAACCAATGTGAAGTGGAGAAAATAGCTGGATGTGCATTACAGAGATACTTGTGACAAACGTAAACAGTTCACAATATATATTCAGTATATATTAACTTATATGCAGTTAAAAATAATTATTAAACCCCCTTAAAATTTTTTTCTTTTTAAAAATATTTCCCAAATGATGTTTAACAGAGCAAGGAGGTGTGTGTGTGTGTGTGTGTGTATACATATATAAACATGTATATATATTTATAAATTATTAGCCCTCTGTTTATTTTGTTCCCCTATTTCTGTTTAACGGAGAGAATTTTTTTAATAGTTTTAATAACTCATTTCTAATAACTGATTTGTTTTATCTTTGCCATGATGACAGTAAATAATATTTGACTAGATATTTTTTAAGACACTTCTATACAGCTTAAAGTGACATTTAAAGGTTTAACTATGTTAATTAGGTTAACTAAGCAGGTTAGGGTAATTAGGCAAGTTATTGTATAATGATGGTTTGTTCTGTAGACTATTGGAAAAAAATAGCTTAAAGGGGTTAATAATTTTGACCTTAAAATGGTGTTTAAAAAAATGTAAAACTGCTTTTATTCTAGCCGAAATAGAGAAAGTGGAGAAAGTCTTATTTGTTTATAAGACTTTCTCCAGAAGAAAAAATATTATCAGACATACTTTGAAAATGTCTTTGCTCTGTTAAACAACATTATATATATATATTCACAGTAGGGACGGGATGGTGGCTCAGTGGTTAGCACTCTCACCTCACAGCGAGAAGGTCGCTGTTTTGAGTCCCGGCTGCGTCAGTTGGCATTTCCGTGTGGAGTTTGCATGTTCTCCCCTTGCTCATGTAAGTTTCCTCAGGGTGCTCCGGTTTCCCCCACAGTCCAAAGTCATGCGCTATAGGTGAATTAAATAAACTAAATTGGCCGTAGTGTATATGTGTGAATGTGAGAGTGCATGGGTGTTTTCCAGTACTGGCGGTTCATTCTGCTGTGGCGATCCCTGATGAATATAGGAACTAAGCCGAAGGAAAATGAACGAATGAATGTTCACAATATATATTGTGAGCCTGTGTTATCAGTTTTACTGGTTGCTATCTGAGAATAACATGTTGAAATGCTATTGAATGACCAATCAGAATCAAGAATTTCAGAGAGACGTGTAATAAACATCACGTTCTGTCAGAACAATCTAAAGGTCTGACCCAAGTTTAGTGGTTTTAGCTTTAAAGCTGTAGCAGATAATAAAATGTTAGCAATTGAAGCTGAAGGCTAAATAAAAACAGTGTTGATCTGATGCAGGTGCGGCGTATGCAAGGGCAGAGAAGGAGGTCAAGGAACTGGTGGAGGTCACTGGGATCCCCTTCCTTCCCACACCAATGGGGAAAGGAGTCCTGCCAGATGACCATCCCAACTGTGTTGCTGCAGCCAGATCTAGGTGTGTGTGTGCATGTGCGTGTATAATCAGTATCAAGTCTCTTTTTGATGGAAGTGACAGTATAATGCACATCTCTCTCTCCATATGTCTCAGAGCTCTGTTGCAGGCTGATGTTATAGTGTTGCTGGGTGCCAGACTGAACTGGATCCTACACTTTGGCTTTCCACCCAGATTCAGTGCCAATGTAAAGATCATTCAGGTTAGTAACAAGCTTAATACTCAGGAAGTTGCTGCAGCACCACTGTAATGTTCTGTTTACCTGCTCCATCACACTCATGGTGTGTTGTGGTTTTCTTTAGGTGGATCTGTGCGCCGAAGAGTTGAGTAATAATGTGAGAGCTGCATCTGCTTTGCTTGGAGATATAAAGATGGTGACCAGCCAGGTAAACTGCAGTATAACCTTCGTCATTTAACAAATATGGAGACCATGTGCTTTCTTCCACTATTATACTTCTTTCCACCATGGCATCGCGTTTACAGCTGAACGTAAACAGCAAAAGCCACTGCTAATTCAAAAATGTCACTTTAGAGCTAGTGTTTTAATTATACTATAATATCACACTTAATACTAGGAGAAAACAGGACCTGAGAAAGACTTCCATTTTAATTGAGTTTTTTTTCTTTCCCTTTTAGTTCCTATATACAGCAATGTTACTTTTAAACCAAATTTATATCACCTTTAGCATTAAAAAGAGTTTTGTGTTCTATTGTGACTTATATACAGTGGATATGAAAAGTATTCAGATCCCCTTAAATGTCTCACTCTTGTTTATGTTGCAGCCTTTTGTTAAAATCATTTAAGTAAATTTTTCCTCATTAATGTACACACAGCACCCCATATTGATAGAATTTATTATTATAATTTTTTAACATTTTTTGCAGATTTATTAAAAAAAGAAAACCTGAAATATCACATGGTCTTAAGCAGTGGTTCTCAAACTGTGGTACGTGTGCCATTAGTGGTACACAGGCTTCCTTCTAGTGGTATGCGGAGGAATAGCTGAATAATTAAAGTAAACAAATTTGCACACTTTTAACCCGTTGACGCATAAGATAACACCAATGGGTTCAGTAAACTGATTTAAATAAGCTAAACCTTTTATTGTATTTTAAATTTTCTAATGCTTGTTATGTATTCTGTCATTTGAAGCTAATTTCCTCCCTATATTTGTAACGGTTGTTGGGGGCATATCCCGTATTTTTATATCCCAATGTTGACAGGTGTAGTTTAATCACTTGCTTTTCTGACGCACATAGCCTACTTTAACGTGTAGTAAGCAGATCTAATTGCTAATTTAAATATGTAAATCCAATTCATATATCTAAAATACAAGTTAATGTTTAAATTTCAAAGATATACAAATAGGTCATATACACACGCATCATATATTTAAAAAAAATATCAAAACCAGTTTATAAATGAATATGATGACATATAGCTTATATTTATGAGGTCCGAGGAACATTTCCAGGTTTTGATGAATAGGCTACTTTATGATTTAGCAGTTTTCTTTTTACTTTTTTTTTTTTGTTAAGTCTTTTTTATTGTTTTTAGCATAGGAAAATAAACAATAACAGAAACAGAACAAACTTCAGGAAAAAAAAAGTACAAAGGTATTTTAACAATACATAAACAATCGGACTCAGCATAATACAATATCATCCAGAAAGCATAAGAGAATAAAAATTGAATTGAATATATTAAGAATAATAATAATTTACAGAGAAATGTGTGGGCTCCACAACTTGACATATGCCAAACCAATCCCACCTCTAATAAGTTACAAGTCAGCATTATTAATATTAAACAGAATTGGGTTTCAGATTTTAAAAAACATGTTTAGTTTGTTTGCAATACCATATCACATTTTTTTCCATGGGCAACACATAACTTAAGCTCCTAATCCAGGTTTCAAAGACATGATCCGACTTCCAATTTTGTAAAAATTATTTTCTTTGCTAATGTCATACACAAATATACTGCCTGTGATATATATTTATCTCCTATTTCTGAGGTGTCTCCGAAAATACCCAACTTTGACTCTGGTGACAGATCAATCCTGTATACATCAGATATAAAATAAAAAATGTTCTGCCAAAATGAACTAATTTTATGGCATGACCAGAATGAGTGAGTCAGTGTACCTTCAAAATTGTTACATTTATTGCACAATAAGGAAACATTTGGGAAAATCTTATGTAATTTTACTTTTAATAATGAAGTCTGCGGATAACTTTAAATTGAATCAGTCTGTGTCTTGCGTTTTCTTTTTACTTTTTAAGAACAGTGCCATTTTTAATTAACTTTTAAAAGCACATTTTAATTTAAACGTTGACGATTTATTTTTACCTGTAAGAACAGTGCAGTGTTAATGTTCAAACTATTTATAATGTTTAAAGTGGCTGACAATAATAAATATTCCTAATAAGAAGAAATTATCTGCCACGGGTTTGAACTGTGCAGAGCTGTAGCTGCTTAATTAGGCCTACTACGATATACTGTAATTTAATTCCAGTCATTATTGTAGTACCTGGAGAGACAATTTTTTTCTGAGGTGGTACTTGGTGAAAAAAATTTGAGAACCACTGGTCTTAAGTATTCAGACCCTTTGCTCAATATTTAGTAGAAGCACCCTTTTAATCTAATACAGCCATGATTCTTTTTGGTTAAGATGTAACAAGGATTCTATCTAGTTCTGTCAGGTTGGATGGTAAATGTAGGTGTACAGCCATTTTTTGGTTTCTCCAGAGATGCTCATTGGGTTTAAGTCAGCTTTCTGGCTGGGCCATTCAAGAACAGTAACAATATACCTGTACTTGGCTGCATTCATCTTTCAGGAGCTGCTGAAACAGTTCTACACCTCCATCATTAAATCAGTCATCTGCACATCAATAACTGTTTGGTTTAGCTCAGCTACTAAATCCGACCTCTGAAGACTACGTCGAATAGTTCGGACTGCTGAGCGAATCATTGGTACAACCCTCCCTACTCTCCAAGAACTGTACTTATCCAGAGCGAGCAGAAGGGCTGCTAAAATCACTCTGGACCGCTCACACCCAGCACACTGCCTCTTTGAACTTTTACCTTCTGGTCGACGCTACAGAGCACTGCGCACCAGAACAGCCCGACACAGAAAGAGTTTCTTCCCTCAGGCAATCCATCTCATGAACACTTGATGATAATAATTGTGGAACCAACATCCCTACCTGCCTCTACACTTTTATACACATATACACTTATTTAACAACACACTTTACATGCCAATTTGCACATAACAGCTGTACATATAATGTTGTATTTAGTAACATAGCTGTACATACACTTGTCAATTTGTATATTTGCATTCACTACTTACTTCTATTTATAAAATATATTTATTATCTGTTTTTTTTGGTCCTGTCTCTGTAATTCTGTTGCACTGTAGAAGCTCTGTCACGAAAACAAATTCCTCGTATGTGTGAACATACCTGGCAATAAAGCTCTTTCTGATTCTGATTTCTCTTGATTGCAACCAGTTGTTCTGTCCCTGCAGCCGAAAAACACTCCCATAACATGATGCTGCCTCAACCTTCTTCACTGTTGGGACTGTATTGGACAGGTGATGAGAGTCTGTTTTTTCCACAAATACCACTTAGAATAAAGGCCAAAAATCAGACCAGAGAATCTTATTTTTCACCAACTTGGAGTACTTCAGGTGTTTTTTTTTTTGTTTTGTTTTTTGCAAACTCCATGTGAGCTTTCATGTGTTTGACTACTCTGCCCTAAAGCCCCGACTGGTGGAGGGCTGCAGTGATGGTTGAATTTCTACGACATTCTCCGATCTCCTGACTGCAAAGGGTCTGAATACTTAAGATCATGTGATATTTCAGTTTTTTTATTTTTTAATAAATCTGCTAAAATGTCAACAATTTTGTGTTTTTCTGTCAGTGTACAGTAATGAAAGAAAAAAAAACTTAAAGGATTTTAGCAAAAAGCTGCAATATAACAGAGTGAAAATTTTAAGGGGGTCTGAATACTTTCTGTACTCACTGTATATACTGATGATCTCTGTATAGGTTTGCTAAATTATCCTCATTGCCTATGAAGCTAAACATTTCCTATTTTACAGAACAAATGTTAATGAATAGCTGAAAGTCATTTTTTCCAACCCATTAATTCTCCTTTTCTACATGGTTTAAAGCTGTTGGAGACTGTAAGATCTGAGTCTTGGAGATTTTCATCTGACTCACAGTGGTGGGCGACATTGAGGGAGAAAATTACTGCCAATGCTCAGATATCAAAGGTGAGCTTTACATCGTTTACTGTAATAAACAAATGCAAGCTTTGAATAAACAGGTACACTGACATATATGTTGTTAAGTGAACTGTTGTTATTGTTTCCCAGACTCTTTCCCTGCAGTCGACTTTGCCCATGAACTACTACAATGCGTTTCACCACATTTCAGAGCTTTTGCCTAAAGACTGCATCATAGTGAGCGAAGGAGCAAACACTATGGACATCGGCCGCACCATGTTGCTCAATCACCTCCCTCGGCACAGGTGAGAGACACTATTCGCAGCTTACAAATACATTAAACTCTTTCCATATGAAGGACTGAAGACTAGTTAATTGGTACTTTGAATCCTTTTTCATGAATTAAATATTTCGAAACATACACAATCAAAGGAGCAGAAAAGATGCTGATTGTGATGAAAAGTGATATTTATATTTAGCTTTGATGTGACATTTCAAATGTGAAAGCGGTTTGTGACTAGTGAAGGAGATGGGGCTATTTGTTTTTAATGTTGTGGGTACAAGTAAGCAATTGTCGCTATATTTACAGTGCATCCGGAAAGTATTCATAGCTCTTTACTTTTTCCAATTTTTTTTTTTGTTACAGCCTTATTCTAAGGCTTAACAGCCTTATTATTTCCTCAAAATTCTACACACAATACCCCATAATGACAATGTAAAAAAAGATTTTTTTTTAAATTGTTGCAAATTTATAAAAAATAAAAACCTGAAAAATCACATGTACATAAGTATTCACAGCCTTTGCAGTGAAACTCTTAATTGAGCTCAGGTACATTCTTTTTCCACTGATCATTCTTGAGATGTTTCAGCAGCTTAGTTGGAGTTCACCTGTGGTAAATTCAGTTGATTGGACATGATTTGAAAAGGCATACACCTGTGTATATATAAGGTCCCAGGGTTGACAGTGCATGTCAAAGCATAAACCAGGCATGAAGACAAAGGAATTGACTGTAGACCTCCGAGACAGGATTGTCTCGAGGCACAAGGCTGGGGAAGGTTACAGAAAAATGTCTGCTGCTCTGAAAGTTCCAATGAGCACAGTAGCCTCCATCATCTGTAAGTGGAAGATGTTTATTACCACCAGGACTCTTCCTAGAGCTGGCTGGCCATCTAAGCTGAGTGATTGGGGAGAAGGGCCTTAGTCAAGGTGGTGATCAATAACCTGATGTTCACTCTGTCTGAGCTCCAGCGTTCTTCTGTGAAAAGAGGAGAACCTTACAGAAGGACAACCATCTGTGCTAAACCATCATTTATATTTTTAATAAATTTGCAACAATTAAAATTATTTTTTATACATTGTCATTATGGGGTATTGTGTGTAAAATTTTCAGAAAATAAATGAATTTAATCAATTTTGAAATAAGGCTGTAACATAAAAAAATGTGGAAAAAGTGAAGCGCTATGAATACTTTCAGGATGTACTGTAGATCACAAGAAACATTTTGTTGTTTAGATCATGAGAAGGCAACTATTTTATTTATATCAAGAGAAAAATTATATTTAAAATGTTATGTTTAGATCATATCTTTTGTTATTTAGATCACAATATTAAAATATTTGAGAAGTTCATGACATTTTGTTATGTTTGCTTTAGATCATAAAAACAACTTGTTTAGATCACATAAAACAATGTTGTTGTTAAAATCACAAAAAAGCATGTCATGTTTGTTTAGACCGCATGAAAACAAAGGTTGTTGCGTTTAGATAATGTTTTCATGTTTGGTTTTGGAAAATTGTTTAGGTTGCAAAAAACGTGTCATGTTAAGTTCATGGAAATGTTTTTGTTTAGAAAAATATTTATTTCATGTTTAGATCACAAAATGATCACATAAAAGATTTTTGTTAAGATCACAAAACCTGTTCTATTTGGATAAATATGCAGTATAATTGTGATAAACCGTTTCTATCATGTTTAGATCAAAGGAAAGACTTGACGCGAAACTTTTGTTTAGATCACAAAAAAAAACTATTTTATGTTTAGATCACAAGAAAAAGCACTTTGTTTTATATAGTTTAGAATAAAACTATTTTTTTATGTTTTGAATAGACTTATTTATTATGATATGACTGTTATATGTTACTGTTATATGGTATATGATATGATATGATATGATATATGATATATATAGATTGTACTTTTGTAGACTAATAAAAAAAAAAAAAATTATATATATATATATATAGATTGTCGCAGGAGAGGGACCACACAACAAGGTTTTAAACAAAAAGTATC
>CAIGQZ010001680.1:1512247-1550285 GCA_903798205.1 Danio tinwini | reverse complement strand
CCCCCCCCCCCCCTATTAAACTAGTCAAGCATTTAAATTTAAAGGGCAGTAGGTGCTCTGCCAAATTGCTAACCGTTTAGCAAAATGTCTTTAAAACACAATCTTTCCCCTGCCATCCAAAGCCAGGCCTCCTGAAACACAAACATGCGCATTGAAGATGACAGAGATCCACTAGTTTGTGTTATTCACTAGTTAGAAAACTTTATAGTACTTTATAATACCACAATTCTGAACTAAAACTGTATTATATCTAGCACAATTTAAGTTGTGTAGCAAGCAAAACTTGTCTTAATGTCCAATATTTTATGCACGCAAGGATTGTTAGTCCCACGCTGTCCTAATGCGACTACTGTATGCTTAGTGCTTGGCCGGCGGCGTGCAGGAATTACACTCATTACTAAACTATACTTACGTGCTATTTCAGAGCAAATATTTAAAGTAGCATGGTAAACAATATAGGGAGCGCGTTACAGGTTGTCATTGTTCAAAAATGAACCAATGTGAATATAAAACCAACTTCACCTCAGTGAAGCAGGCTAGGCGGAATAGCACTATTTACTTCTGTTTTGTTGTTAAACTGAATAAAATTTACATTATTGATGCTGTAAAAGGTCCCTTATGAACTTAAAAATAGTCTCATCAATCTTTTGCTTGAAGATTTCAGTGCCTGAATAACACTTCTGTGCATATAACCCATTCGTAACAACACAACCTACATAAACTTTGCATGACTAAATTAGTTTTAAAACAACATTACCTGTCTAAAAGAAATCCTTCAGCCATTAGGTCATTCTTCCTCCAGCGTGTAAAAGTAACTCCCAATATCGATTCACGATTTGAAAAGGTTTTGATTCAGCATTTGATATTATTACTGCGTCTCGTGTGCACCTGAACACGCAGCCCACATGCACATTTTCCTTCAGCTTAGTTTCTTTATTTATCAGGGGTCACCACCAACTTGATGAACCACCAACTTATCCAGCATATGTTTCACGCAGCACATGCCCTTCCAGCCACAACCCAGTACTGGGTAAACACTCATACACTCTCAAACCAGCAACCTTCTTGCTGTGAGGTGACAGTGCTAACCACTGAGCCACTTAGCCAAAATGTGTAATTAGAAATATTACAACTATTAGGTTTAAAAATGAGAAATGTTAAAACATATTTCTGTATCTAAAAAAACGCTCTACTAATAATTGCAGAAATAAAATAAAAATTCACAGACAGGCTGTGCATCAGAGTTATGGTTTTTCATGGTAAAACGCAGCATCAAGATTCTTTAAAATATCCCTTTTCAATCTACAGAAGAAAGTCTGTCACACAATTTTGGAATGACATGAAGTTATTATGACAGGATATTGTTTTGAATTTGTATGTGTTTCTAAAAGAAAATATTAACAATGTGTTAAAACACCCAATTAAGTAAGATTTTGAAGCTACAACTATGTACTTTTGATTTTTTTTTTTTTTTATATAAATCTTACCTTCTAATATGGGGTCAGTATGTTTTTCCAGTGGCCTTCTGTTTAAGCTCATCTAGATCTCTGGTTAATTGAGCTCTTCCTGGCCTCATCTTCTCTTTTATAATGTTTCATTACTGCGCTGCCTTATTGCAGAGCAAAAGAACTTCTCTTTAGTCTTGGCAGATCACACCATCTTTACCCATTTCCAGGTGTGAACAATTTTAAAAGGCTTATTAAAACAACCATTTCAAAGACAAACGAAAAGAAAATGTGCGAGTAGTGTTCATACGGCTGCTGGAAATCCTTGAAAATGCTTCCATTGTAATCTAGTGATTCCAATTGTGCTGCTTTCATTATAATTATACTAAAAAGATAATTGGCCTTTTTAAATCAAATAAAATTGCTAAAAAGGTTTGCTTTTGCATAAAATGAAAACAAAATGCATGAAATTAAGTTTAAGATGAAAACGGACACATTTAACTCTTGTGCACTGTTTAAATTTACTAGGGATGAAAACATCCACTGAATTAAACTGCTGTAAAAATGTGTCAGATATTTTTTTTTATCTGTTAATCAACCTCAGTCCTGATCAAAACTACTAAATGTTTTAAACAATTACAAACATAATTACAACTCTTTAATTGCCAAATTCACTAAAGCTGTAACTGATTTGGTGAAAAAACCCACAACATATAAATAATTTCAATATAAAAAGTAATTGTGGACTGGATTTCTTTACCTTTCACAGTCTTGAACATGTGAACGATTAATAACAACATTGGCTTTGATGCATTGTTAGATTTTAATTTATTCTCCCTAATTTACTGTATGTTTTTGCCCCCTTGACTTCCATTATAACCACATTTGATGGTGCATAAATACACAGTCTTTGTTTTTGTTTACTCCATGTTGTTCTGAGAACTGAGGTGCATACTTAGATTTTCTCAGACACAAAAAGGTACGTGCGCAAAGGTCACTCTCACACACTCACATACACACTTAAATTTGCTGTAATACTCCATATAAAATCCAGAAACTAAGCTTTTTTTTTTGCCCAGGCCTATCTAAAGGGTTAATGGTGCCAACTGATGATCAACAGTAAAAATAGGGGGAAAAAAAGGAAGTCAACGGAGCAAAAACAGCCACCAACAGTAAATTAGGGAGAAAAAAAAAGAAATTTTATCAAAAACAATGCATTAAAGGCAATTTTGTTTCACATGTCCAAGACTTTGATTTAAAAAAAATGTAGTCCACAATTACTTTTATATTGACAATACATCATTTTGTGTGTTTTTTTTTCACCAAATCATTGACATCATTTATGAATTTGGCAATTAAAGAGTTAAAATCCTGTAATTTTCTAAGCAATTTAGTAGTTTTGATCAGAACTGAAGTTGATTAACAGATTTATGCAAAACATTTTGTAAAAAATATATTTATCTGATGCATTTTTACAGCAGTTTAATTCAGTGGATGTTTTCATCCTGAACATAATGAAAGGGTAGTAAATATGCCCAGAGTGTACCGTTGAGTTAAAAAAAAAATCAAAGCATTTTCTCAAAATATGTGTCAAAATAAGATTTGTCAGCAAAAATCATTCTGCTAGCTGAAACACAGAAAAATTATGGCCAAATTAAGACACAAAATCACCCCAGAGTGGATTAAAACGTCCCCAACAGAACATAAGGGTTAAGATGTGTGTAATGACATTCAAGAGAGTAAATGCTGGGCTTGGGGCAAACATGTCATCAACAATATTTAAACTATTACAATTAGCATCTGAAAAGCATCTTGTAAAGCGCTGGAAAAGTTTGAAAATACTCCTGGAATATATTTAAAATAAAAGGTACTAATAGGGATAGTTCACCCATAACTGAAAATTCTGTCATCATTTACTCATCCTTCACTTGTTTGAGTTTCCTTTTCAAAGATATATTTTGAAATAAGCTGGAAACTTGTAACCGTTGTCTTATAATAGTATTTTTCTACTATGGTAGTGGTTACAGTGGTTTTTAAGCTTTCATCAAAATATCTTCCTTAATGTTTAATAGAACAGAGAAACTAATAAAGGTTTGGAACCACTTGAGGGAGAGTAAATATTGAGTACATTTTCATTATTTGGTGAACTATCCCTTCAATTTTGACTTTGGAACATCCGTAAGATCCCTATGTGAGGAAATCTGTATAGAAAAATTACTATTGTAATGAAAAGTATACTCCTTTTTAAAAATATATAATTTTTTTTCTAACAGCAGCTTGATGAAACTGTGCAGAGCCGTGGCTCTCCAGTAACTGGTTTTGACACCTGTGATTTAAATCAATACATGAAGAATAACACGCATTACATTAAAATGGACATACATTTAAGATGAAAGAGGACACATTTAAGATGTGTGTAATGACATTTAATGACAATAAATATGACATTTAATCAATGTTGGGCTTGTAACAAATGTCATAAAAAATAAATAAAATACTATTACAACTAGCATCTGAAAAGCATCTTGTAAAGTGCTGGAAAAGTGTTTTTAGAAAAAAAATTAAAAGGTCCTAAAAGGGATAATTTACCCAAAACTATCATTTACTTGTTCTTTACTTGTTCTAAACTGTTTTAGTTTCTTTCTTCTGTTGAACAAAGTAAGATATTTTGAAATAAGCTGAAAACCTGTAACCATTGTCTTCAATAGTATTTTTCCCCTATGGTAGTCAGTGGTTTCATCAAAATATCTTCCTTATTGTTTAATAGAACAGAGAAACTAATAAAGGTTTGAAACCACTCGAGGAAGAGTAAATATTGAGTACATTTTCATTTTTTGGTGAACTATCCCTTCAATTTTGACTTTGGAACATATGTAAGATCCCTGTGTGAGGAAATCTAAGTAATCTGTATAGTAAAATTGTTATTGTAATGGAAATCATACTCAGTAAAGTCAGAATTATTAGCCCCTCTAAATTATTAGACCCCCGCTTTTTTCCCCCAATTTCTGTTTAACGGAGAGCAGATTTTTTCAACACATTTCTAAACATAATAGTTTTAATAACTCTTTTCTAATTACTGATTTATTTTATCTTTGCCATTATGACAGTAAATAATATTTACTAGATATTTTTTAAGACACTTCTATACAGCTTAAAGTGACATTTAAAGGCTTAACTAGGTTAACTAGGCAGGTTAGGGTAATTAGGCAAGTTATTGTATAATGATGGTTTGTTCTGTAGACAATCTAAAAAATATATAACTTAAAGGGTCTAACAATTTTGACCTTAAAATAGCTTGTAAAAAATGTAAAACTGCTTTTATTGTAGCCGAATTAAAACAAATAAGACTTTCTTCAGAAGAAAAAATGTTATCAGACATATTGTGAAAATGTCCTTGCTCTGTTAAACATCATTTGAGAAATATTTATTATTATTAATATTATTACTTATTATAAAATGAATTAATAATAATTCTAATAATTCTGACTTCAACTGTATATATTTTTCTAACAGCAGCTTGATGAAATGTTTAAAAGGTTATATCTAGCAAAAGTGTGTTGGAATGAATATGTGATTCCTCAGTAAAACTCCTCTCTGTCTTTGTTCTGTCTCCTTCACTCTGCACTCTATCTGATTGGAGGCGTTCACAGACTGCATCTCCCATCAGGCCTTTAAACGACCCTCTTCATAATTGCCCCATCATTAATTCTCCAGGAAAGTAAAGGCACCAATAAATTGTGTTCAGCGGTGGTCGATACGTCCTGCAGAAAACACTAAGAGGGAGGGCGCGATAAACGAGGGGTGTTCTGGAAAACATCTGTGATATTCCACTACAGTGCACTAGGCTAATTCTGTCACTGAATGCATGCGCACCTATATTTATTGCTCTGATGAATAAACATCAATGTGTAGCTTCTCTGAAGCTAATTGGATGCCTTAAATGGATAGTAGTAGTCACAAAAAACACTGTCACTTCTTCAATGTCATTTCTATTCGCACTGTTTTGTTTTCTTTGTCCATTTTGGGAAGGGGAAACAAAGGCAGCACTGGCAGTAGTAACAGGCTAATATTGGCTACAGAGGGCAGCTGACCGACTGCCTTCTGTATATTTAGCTCAGGGCCAATACGCGAGGAGAGGTGTAACATTGGCTGGCATTCGATTCTAAAGGCGTGGATCTAGTGTGTGTGTGTGTGTTTGTGAAAGAGAGAGAGAGAGAGAGAACGAGATAGAGAGAGAGAGAGAGAGAGAGAGAGAGGAGGGCTGGACTGCTTCATATCAGTCTTAGGTGCTATTGGAGGTAGAACGCAAGCCGGCAGCATGCTTCTCTTCACATTTGGACTATGTTTTCAACTCCTCTGCTATGTGTTGTCTTTCTCATACGTGGATGACTTATTCCCTTTTCCAACAGGTAAGACGTCACTATATTTTGCACTTGTTTATTTATTATTTTTAAAAAATTGTTTATGTGTTTTATTCCTGTGAGTGCAGAGTTTGTTTGCATCTGTTATAACGCAGAGTTGCACACAGTTGATTTGTGTAGGGACAACTTGAAGGGATTAAGTTAAATGTAAGTGGATTGAACATAAAACAATTAAGTTGTCCCAAAAAAAAACCCCTCAAGAATTGGGTTTCTTTTAAATCTCATTTTAAATAAGTAGTTTGAACAAACAAACATTTTTTGAGTGTAGTATAATGCTATTAGAGGTAACATGTTTACTAATATAAATATAATAAATACAATAATGTATGTGTTTAAGGAAGTTTTTAAGCTTTAAATACTATTTTAGGAAGTCTTTGTGTATTATGCAGCTGTAGAATACTTGTGCTTTTAAGTTGAGGAATGCTGTTGTCTTTAAAAATTAAGTATTTTGTGCAAACATTTTCTTTTTAATTGCAGAATTTGCTTGAGTACTAAATGGATTTTGTATTTGGATGTGATACTCTGCAATTTGGAGTCTGCATGGGAGTGAATTAAAAACATTACACTTATTTTGCAATACATTTCCCCACAATCAGCATCAATGAATTATCTCTGGTTATGTCTAATGGCGAAATGGCTGTGTTTCAGTTTTGTTGGCCAGTACTGCAGTGAAAGGTTTAATTAGGGAAGTGCTTGCTTTTTTGCAAAGTTAGCATATTTCTGAACTATTTATTATTGATCTGTTTTAATGAACTGATTAGTTTAATTGTGTGTGTATATGGTCACTTTATTACATCAACACAAAAAAGTTTTTATTTTATAAACTTCTGATAACATGCTTAAAAAAGTTAAATAAGAATGTTATTTAGAGCATTTATTTGCAGAAAATATGTCAGAATATTTTTTTTTTTCAAAACTTAAATATTAGGGAACATTTTTATGCATATTTCACATGTTTATTTATATATTGATAATGTTCTGCAACTAAATGCTCTAATTAACATTCTTATTTTAAAATTTTGGAGATTGCACACAAATTTACACTTTACACAAAACACATTCCTGCTATAAATCTGAAATAAATCTAAAGTATATGGATAAATTGGTAAATCCAAAGAGCCAATAATAACTTTGAAGGAGGTCTTCTAATTTTCTTTCAGAGCTTCACATTTAAAGTATGAATTTCATTGAATACATAACAAAGTTTAAAAAAAATCTGTAAAAAATGCCACACAAACGATTTGTGTTGGGACAACATGAATGAATTAAGTTAACTTAATTGTTTTATGTTCGATTAACGTAAAAAAAAACTATTAAGTTGTGCCCTAAGAAAACTCTAAACCTAAGAAAAGAATTGTGTTGTTTCAACTCATTTTAAATAAGTAGTTTAAACAAACAGCATATTTGTTGACATATTTTCAATATGTCAACAAATAGTGGCTGTCAGGTTTTTCAGAGAGAATCTTTATCATCACATTCGCCAATATACAGTTAGGTCCATAAATATTTGGACATCGACACAATTCTAAAGTTTTTGGCTATTTACACTAACACAATGTATTTGAAATGAAAAAAACTATATGTGCATTAACTGCAGACTGTCAGCTTTAATTTGAGGGTATTTACATCCAAATCTGGTAAACGCTGTAGGAATTGCAACAATTTGCATATGTGCCTCCCACTTGTTAAGGGACCAAAAGTAATTGGACACTTGACTTCTAAGCTGTTCCATGGCCAGGTGTTATTCCCTCATTATCCCAATTACAATGAGCAGATAAAATGTCCAGAGGTAATTTCAAGTGTGCTATTTGCATTTGAAATCTGTCACTGTCAGCTCTCAAGATGACATCCAAAGAGCTGTCACTATCAGTCAAGCAAGACATCATTGGGCTGAAAAAACAGAACGAACCCATCAGAGAGATAGCAAAAACATTAGGTGTGGCCAACTGTTTGGAACATTCTTAAAAATAAAAAACGCAAACACCAATAGACCCGGAAGACCACGGAAACAACTGTGGTGGATGACCAAAAAATTCTTTCCCTGGTGAAGAAATCTTTCACAATAGTTGGCCAGTTCAAGAACACTTCTCAGCAGATAGGTGTATGTGTATCAAAGTCAACATTTAAGAGAAGACTACACCAGAGTAAATACAGAGGGGTCACCACAAGATGTAAACCATTGGTGAGCCTCAAAAACAGGAAGGCCAGATTAGAATTCTAAAAAAGCCTTCACAGTTCTGGAACAACATCCTATGGACAGATGAGATCAAGATCAACTTGTACCAGAGTGATGGGGAGAGAAGGGTATGGAGAAGGAAAGGAACTGCTTATGATCCTACGCTGTGAAGCATGGTGGTATAGAAACATGGTGTGGGAATGTATGGCTATTAATGGAGCTGGTTCTCTTGTATTTATTGATGATGTGACCGCTGACAAAAGCAGCAGGATGAATTCCGAAGTGTTTCTGGCAATATTTTCTGCTCAAATTAAGCCAAATACTTCAGAACTCATCGGACGGCGCTTTACAGTGCAAATGAAAAATCACTCAAAGCATACTGCAATGCAACCAAAGAGTTTTTGAAGGGAAAGAAGTAGAATGTTATGCAATGACCAAATCAATCACCTTACCTGAATGCGATTGAGCAAGCATTTTGTTTGCTGAAGACAAAACTGAAGGGAAAAGTTCTTGTTTGTTTCATTTTAAATCCATTGTGTTAGTGTATTGAGCCACAAATGTTAGAATTGTGTCGATGTCCAAATACTTATGGACCTAACTTTTATATTTTAGACAATCCAATGGAGGACTTTTTATTACACTCTTATTCACTTGATTGGTATCCCTTAGTTGTCACGTGTTTCAGTCTGTTATTTATTTCCCAAAACAGTGCAGTGCAACCATACAGTATGTTTGTTGACATGTTTTTCATGAACCTCATTTCCCCTCATCCAGACCTCCAGTTGCTGGAAACTAGGAAGAAATTCAACCCCTGCTGTTTACTGAGTCCACCTCCACCCCCTCTTTTCCCCCCACCCCCTTCACTTTGGAGGCAGGGGTCTCTGGTGAGTCCTGATACACCACCACTGAACATGAGAACCTGCATCTGATGCGTAGGGTACAGGTTGTCTACTTTACATATTTCAGTCAAGGTGGATAAAGCACCCTGAACTTCTGTTTACCTTATCATCAATCATTGTCATCAATGAATATAAATGAAAGTCAAAAGAAGTACTTGTTTAGAACTGAAACTGCAAATACAGTGTAACGTTTATTATTGTAGTAATCGATTAGTTAACTTTACTTAAAAGTGAGTATATTTATTTTTTGTAAGTACTTTTAAAACATGAGTAAACCCATTAGCTTAAAATTAAGTAAATGAACTACACTCGCTGGCCACTTTATTAGGTACACCTGTCAAACTTTCTAATCAGCAAATCACATGGCAGCAACTCAATGCATTTAGGCATGTAGACATGGTCAAGACGATCTGCTGCAGTTCAAACCGAGCATCAGAATGGGCAAGAAAGGTGATTTTAGTGACTTTGGACGTGGCATGGTTGTTGGTGCCAGACGGGCTTGTCTGAGTATTTCAGAAACTGCTGATCTACTGGGATTTTCATGCACAACCATCTCTAGGGTTTGCAGAAAAGAAATATCCAGTGAGCGGCAGTTCTGTGGGTTCAAATGCCTTGTTGATGCCAGAGGTCAGAGGAGAATAGCCAGACTGGTTGGAACTGATAGAAAGGCAACTGTAAGTCAAATAACCATTCGTTACAACCGAGGTATGCAGAAGAGCATCTCTGAACGCACAACATGTTGAACCTTGAGGCGGATGGGCTACAGCAGCAGAAGACCACAATGGGTGACACTCCTGTTAACTAAGAAAAGGAAACTCATGCTGCAATTCGCACAGGCTCACCAAAATTGGACAATAAAAGACTGGAAAACCGTTGCCTGGTCTGATGAGTCTCGATTTCTGCTGCGACAGTCGGATGGTGGGGTCAGAATTTGGCATCAACAACATGAAAGCATCCATCCTGCCTTGTATCAACGGTTCAAGCAGGTGGTGGTATAGTAGTGTGACAGATATTTTCTTGGCACACTTTTTAGTATCACATCCTACCTGAGTATTGTTGCTGACCATGTCTATGCCTTTATGACCATAGTGTACCCATCTTCTGATGGCTACATCCAGCTGGATAACGCGCCATGTCATGAATCATCAGCACAAATCATTTCAGAATGGTTTTGTTGAACATGACAATGAGTTCACTGTGCTGAGTTGGCCTCCACAGTTATCAGATCTCAGTCCAATAAAGAACCTTTGGGATGTGGTGAAACAGAAGCCTTGATCATAGATGTGCAGCCAAGAAATCTGCAGCAACTGCGTGATGCTATCATGTTAATATGAGCCAAAATCTATGAGGAATATTTCCAGTTCCTTGTTGAATCTATGCCACGGAGGATTAAGGCAGTTCTGAGGACAAAAGGTGGTCCAACCCGGTACTAGGTGTACCTTATAAAGTGGCAAGTGAGTGCATAATAATAATTAAAAAAAAGTCAACAGTTTCAAATTTTAAGACAAGTAACTAATTGTTTTTTACAGCATTTGCTGAATTAAAAGGTGCTCATAAATCATTGAGCAAGTCTAGACAGGTGGTTCTGGTAGAGGTGAAGAAGGGTTAGTACTTCCAACAAAATCAAACATCGACCTGAAAAATTAATTTTTTTTTTACAAATTTGGGCCATGATGATGTGTGTTTTAAGTTTGTTTCAGCAATTCAAAACAGCTCACCAAAATAAACTTTTTGGAGGGTCTGTTTTGGCATCTAAACACCTTTGAGCAACCATTGGTCCTTGACAATTACACAAAAGGGGTGCATGTTCTGGAACTCCGCCTTCTTTGGCGAACGATTAATTCATATCTTATATCCACAGTGGTCAGACAAGGGAACAGCATGCAACTCAGCAGCTTCAAGTTTGCAACATGAATATACTTAAATGCTGATTTATACTTCTGCGTCAAGCGCAAGCGTATGATCCAGTGTAGCCTTCGCGTCATCGCATAGCCTCTGCCGTTGCTGAATGTAACTACACGTCGCAACGGCGCATAGCACAAGCTCTGTGATTGGTCAGCTTGGTATTGCTGACGAGTCTAGGTGGAACCGAGAGTTGCACAAGCCCGTTGGAGAGAGTGTTTACAAGTGTTGAGTCCTGTGAATAAGCTCCAGATGGAAAGTTTTGTTTTGTGTTTATCTTATGAATAAAGTTGTTGCACGTCCGCCGGTTCCCGCCTCAAAATGAGCGAGTTTGAGCGACTTTGACATTTAAGGTAGCGTTCAGAAAAAACTAAATACCCAAGGAGAAATTTGACACAGTGGAACATAAAAATCTACTGCCAGCTAGTGTTTCGGAAGTGCTATTGCAGAGCAACACAAACAGCACGCAGAAGTATAAATACACTGCAACGCGCAAGGCATTGTCAGTTTATTCTGTTGTTTAGCTGCAAGAAAAAAAAGCCAATTCTAAAATATATATTACAGGTGTTGGTTAGAACAAAAAAACCTTTTACTATGGAAAATAGTCCTTTTATCATGTGCAGTTGCTTTTATATAGATCACAACTTAAATCAGCCTTTAGGCTTGTAGAATGGTATTTTGAACCACAGTGGTTCGAACTGTAGTTCTGCCGAGCGACTAAAAAGTTATCAGCATGATGGTAAAAAATGTACATTTCTAGTCAAACCATTCTTCTGCAATCTCATACCAAAAACGGAAAAAAGGGCAGTATTAAAAGCTAAAAAAAGTGGGAGAGCGTTGATATTATGTGATTGTATTGTATTGCAATATGGAGCAATTAAGTGTTAATGTTAAATTAAAAGTAATTCACAAATACTTGAAAATGAGATGATTTAATGACAATAATTCTCTGTGGTTACAACTGAATTAGTTATAAAATAACTATATAAAATGATAAACATGAAATGATAACAACATATGATATAAATTCTACCCAGCTTAAATGTAAATTTAAAATTACCTAAAAAAGAGAGAGACGGGGAGGGAGAGAGAGAGACAAAGAGAGTAAGTAGGCCTCAAAGAGCCTGGGAGCAGTAGAGCCAGAGAAGATAACCTCCAGAGAAGGAGAGGAGCAGAACAGGAGAGAAGCAGACCAGGAAGAGAACAGACCAGGAAAAGAGCAGACCAGGAAAAGAGGCAGAGCAAAGTTTACCAGCTATTTTGTGTCTTTCTTGATTATGGGACTAAAGTGAGACATTCAAAAGAGACATTCAAACTGACCAATCAACATGTGACCACATCGTAAAACCCCCCAAAGTCCACACAACAGGCCCTGATCTTATCAGCATCTGCCTTTGGAGTCAGCATGGACCCTTATTGGTGAAAAAGACATGTTTTGCCATATAAAGAAATGCATACTATAATTTAGACTCTTACAGGCTCAATAGTTAGCACACTTCTGTTAATTTCGTCAATCTGGCAACCTGCGCTTGCGTGTTTTGAACCAGAAGTGCAATACCTAGTTTAACCACTGGGTGTCAAACTTACCTACTGCACCTTTAAGCAGGTGTGAGTTAGAGCTGGTTGGAGGTAAATTGTGCAGAGCTATGCCCCTCCAGGAATTGAGTTTGAGACCATTGGCTTAGAGGATATGAGATGCAAATCAATTGCGTGGTAAAATTGCGATTTCATACTTGTTATGGACCAATGGTAGCTTAAAGCTGTTTTGTTTTGTCATCTGTTTGATGGGTTTTGTTTGAAAGTGCAAAATTTCAGTTCATTATTCAATTTCAAATTCAAATATTTTTAATGAGTAAAGGCATAGTTCACCCAAAAAATATTCCCTCACCATCAAATGGCTTCCTTATTCTTTTGAACAAAACGATGTGTGCTAGGCAGGCCTGGATTAAGAATTCAGAGGCCCCTGGGCACAATGTCTTGTAGGGCCCCCTACAAGGCTGCACCCCTATAGTTAAATTAAATAATAAGATTAATATAATATTTTTTAAATACAGTTAATCTATAATATTTTGCCCACATTTTTAAATAAATGATGTAGTACATATATTTATAGTCAACAAAGATTTACCTGATTTTTAAAGCACAGTTTGATAAAAATAAATAAATAAATAAATAAACAAATAAATAAATAAATAAATAAATACTAATATAACTAGTGAAAATTAATGGATTTTAATATACTTGTTCAAGTCCACTGAAGCAGTATTATAAATTTTAATGTATAACTTCTACAAACTTATAATGCATATGATTTGGATATAACATCTCTCCAATCCAGTTCTATGAATCTGAGTCTTCCATAATACACACACTGATTAATGATTCCTACTGTCTCCCTCGTGATGAAGAAGAGTAGGCAAAAAGCACTTGATTATAAAGCTGAAAGTATCCGAAATCACACACACTATACCAGTTCTCTCCTGCCTCTCTCCTCTTCAGGGGCTTTTTCTGTCTCTCAGTCTCTCTCTCTCCATGAGGTCGGAGAATATGGGTGAAGCAGGGCGACTAACATTGTAAATACAGATTAATTATATTAAGATGTCGCTAACATTTAACACCAGGTGGAAAATAACTGTTCATAAAATATTTATTATTCTTATTATACTTAATAAATACCCTGTAACTCATTTTATATACTTTATTTAATTTTTTAAACGTCATTTTAAACATTTTTTTCTATTGAAAATAAATGTATTTCCAATCTCATATGTAATAGGGTGGGTGGGGGGTGGGGGGAGAAGAACGTGTTTATCAGACGCTGGATTCGAACCGGGTTCATGATCGATCGCCTCAAAACATGCTATCTTGCGCTTTACGAGCTCTGCCACTCCAACTTGCTGTCCACTGCGCTCTTTAGTTATGTTGTCTCTGTTGATCAAACGGCGCCAGCTGGAAGCACTCAATTAGCTTATTCCAACGAGGTGCGCTATTTGCACTTAGCCTAAATAGACACTCCAAAATCTGCATTTTTTTTCCCCAAGTGTGCATGGACCTCTGGGCCTGTGCCCATAATGCCCATTGGTTAATCCGGCCCTGGTGCTAGGGATAAAAAGCAACCATTGACATCCATAGAAGGAGTAGAAAAAAACTATGGAAGTCAATAGCTGCTTTTTTCCCAACATTCTTCAATGCATCTTCTCTTATGTTCAACAGAAGAAAGAAACTCAAACATGTTTGGAACAATAATGGTGGTAGATTTTAAATCTTTGTTTGAACAGTCCCTTTAATCTTTTAGTTTACTATTCAAATGATGACCAAGCAGTCTCCTTTTCTGCAGAGTCAGGTCAGCTTACAGTGCAGTAATGATGTGGTTCCTTGCAGATTGCATTGAAAGCACCTCAACCTGCTCCATCTATGGTATTTATTTCACCTTTTTCCCATTTCATTATCATTCAACCAATCAGATGTAATTTTCTATGTCTTGTTTTAGACAAAGACTGAGACTAGTGTTTCAGCAAATGAAGGATTCACAGAAGAGAAGCACAATCCCACAACCCATACATGTTCATCGGGACCTCCGGGGCCCCCAGGACCAGCAGGACCACCTGGCCCACAGGTATGTGCTTCAGAAGTGATATAAATGTTAAAGAAGGATTATAGAAACTACAAGCCTAAACTGTCAAAGCAGATGTAAGATGTATTAGTATGCATTTTTGGCACAATATATACATGACAATATATTTTTGCTTTTTTATTTTATATGCTGTAGTGATCTGTGGTTCTGCTTGGAAGCTACAGTAGGTTGTTTTTTTACAACAAGCTAATGTACTGTAGAAAGAAGCAGATGGTTTAAAAAATGTATATGACAGTGAAGATTCTCTTTAAAAACTTTTTACAGTATGTTCACCAGGGTATATGCAGGAATCCTAAAGATAATTTAGATACCTTTTTAAGACTTTTTAAAGACCTTCTCAGGATATTTTAAGACCTCATCTGCACTTCTAGTTCTAATCAGTATCAAACCTTTAACTTAATAAACAGTTGTTAATAAATAGTTGTAGTTCAATAAATCAATGGAGCACAACCATGCAACAGAACTTGGATAAGCTCGAAATAAACAAAGCTTGAAATGATAAACTACACTGTTGTTTTTAGCAACAGGCTTCAGCCACTGTTTAAACACGTCTTTCTCCAACCAGGAGTACGCAAACTTACATTTTCCCATTTTGCCGTCTGTTTCGCTCTATGGTTTCGCTACATGTCAACTTTCTAGCATTGTTCCAAATATGAACCTTTGTGGTTAACAGAAGAATACATTTAAATTTATAATGGAACATAGTTTACACACACAAAAAAATCTATTTTAATTTCCTTTCTCTGTTGAAGACAATATTTTGAAGAATCCAGAATACTATGGAAGTCAATGGCTACCGGTTTTTAACATTTTTCAAAATATTATGTTTTGTGTTCAGCTGAACAAACTCAAATAGATTTGTGATAACTAGAGGGTGAGTAAATGATAACAGAATGTTCATATTTTAGTAAACAATCCCTGCCAGACTAAAATCTTGAGCAAAAAACAAGTCACATGAAAATGTATTGAAGTTTGCATAGTTGCTGAAGGAAGCAGGGCTCTGTGTTGTCACAACTGTCAGTTCCAGCTCTGTAATTAGCCTTCATAACCTTCTCAGCATGTGAGACGTGTGTGAGTTCCCCAGACGTCTTTCTGTAGTGACACGGATGTGACCAGTTTGGTCTTCCACGACACAGCAGGCCATTAACACTCCACATTTAGACCAGATGGAAATAGACTTTTTTCCATTGCCAGGCTCTGCTCCATCGTACCATTCTTAGAAACAACCCCGAGAGGGAGAGACACACAGACAGACACTCGAAACCCCAAGAGAGGGTTCACCCCATCCCCGCAAGTTCAGTCAACTGTGAATCCAGTTTGATCTCTGTCTTATGTTATTAATTATGTAGTGGATATTACCGAGATGTCAGCCAAGAATATAAAAAAACCATCCTGTTGTCATAGTGCAGCAACTAACAGCTTTGACTTTTGTATAGTTGTACTTTTAAACGCTGTTTTGTTCACTTGGCAGCGAACACAAGTTTAGAAAGTAATTAGCTGTTTTATTTCAACCAATGGATGGTAATGAGGAAACCTGTTTGGTGTTTTGGTGCATTTTTATAGTGTTGGAATGCATTTTTTATAGTTGCTTTGGCTTTATTTAGTGGTATTATCTGACATTGGAAGAGGTCTTGGTGAAACATTATACGATTGTTTTCATGTTATTACAGGGTCCTGCTGGACTGCCAGGACCAAAGGGACCAAAGGGAGATAAGGTATGACACATCCTCATGTTAATATGCATAAAAAAACATAAGACATAACATGTTAATTATTATTACACGGCTCTCTGGAATACTTGATTGAATACTTGATTCTGATTGGTCAATCACTCCATTCCAAGCTAAACTATTTCCAGATAACAACTTATAAAACTAATCGCACAGTCTCACCCATGTACTCCAAATCATTTTGACCATTAGTTTATACATTCATATCAAAATTTATATGCTTATCTTTCACATTGACATCCTGTGCTAATTAGTGTAGGCTGCATTCATGCATTTTGTTTCTGTCAACTTTATTTTTAATTAAATATTTCATAATTGTTTAGATTGTGGCAAGTAGCCAGTGTAATAACTTTGGAACATAAAAAAAGATATTTTGTAAAGAATCTCAAGTTTTACAGTTGAGGTCAGAGTTATTAAACCCCCTGAAATATTACCCCTGTTTATTTCTTTCCTCAATTTTTGTTTAAGGGAGAGAAGATTTGTTCAACACATTTCTAAACATAATAGTTTTAATAACTCATTTCTAATAACTGATTTATTTTGATGGCATGATGACAGTAAATAATATTTGACTAGATATTTTTCAAGACACTTTTATACAGCTTAAAGTGACATTTAAAGGCTTAACTAGGTAAATTAGGTTAACTAGGCAAGATAGGGTAGTTAGGCAAGTTATTGTATAATGATGGTTTGTTCTGTAGACAATCTTAAAAAAATATAGCTTAAAGGGGCTAATAATTTTGACCTTAAAATGTTTTTAAAAAAATAAAAACTGGTTTTATTCTAGCCAAAATAAAACAAATAAAACTTTCTCCAGAAGAAAAAATATTATCAGACATATCGTGAAAATTTCCTTGCTCTGTTAAACATCATTTGGAAAATATTTTAAAAAGAAAAAAAATCTTATTAAAAAATTATTAGCCCCCCTTTTAAAAAAGGGGGCTAATAATTCTGACTTCAAATGTATGTCCATACAATGAAACCTGAAAATATCTGACTGTCATATTATGGGGGAATTTTTTTTTAATTCAACTAAAGAAAGGCAGACAGGTGTTTATATCTATTCTAATATATGCTTTACGCTTGAGCCTTTTTTTTCAAATTAATGAAATTTTGTCATTTTTTACTAAAACTTTTTCTAAATTTCCTTTTTCCACTTACAAAGTCTGCCATGTACATAGCAAATGCGTCTTGGCACGACACAACTGATTCCTAAAGGGAATGGGAGATAAGACTCTAATTGATTTATGGTCAAAACACACCCACAACTCATTAAGAGAATAAGCACCACCCTGTTAGACCATGTGCCGCGGCACATATCGTATTTTTTCCGTTTTTAAAATAGCAAAATGGGATTAGGACATGCCCTTAAAGATTTTGTGCCATGCGCTTTAGACTTTGTGCCTAGTTTGTTAAAATAGAGCCCTATGCCTTTAACACTAATACGTTATCAGAAAAATAGTTTTATATGTTGAGTAATTTGATGAAATGACTCTTCTCTCATTCCCTTCTTATTTTGTGTTTGCAGGGTGAAATTGGAAGACCTGGACAAAAGGTGAGACTCAATATCCTCTGCTTTCCAATAAGTGGATTTACTTTAAAAAAAAAAAAAAACAGAGAGAGATGTACAAACCTACACTGAACATGCAGTACGTGCAACTTTACACTGATACACAGGTAACATGATTCTGTATGATGTTCTATCAGTGCTAAACATCAGGCGGCTCTTGTGATCACCATCATCAAGGTCAATCCACAATGGAACATCACCATAGCTCCTGTCCTTCAATCTCATTGTGGGTTTTGTGTGGTTTCCTGGAAGGCATCTGGGTCTGGTAAACTGAGAAGCCACTAAACCTTCACAGGATTCTGTGTGTGCTTGTGTATTGTTTGACTCCAGACAGGCTCAGAGAATGCTGGCATAGGAAGCTTTGCAGCATTGCATAGTAATTTAGCTTAGTGCTGGGGCAGCCCAATAAATCATCCGCTCTCCCACAATCCCCGGCTCCTGCCCCTTAGCACATAATTTAATTAAAGCCAGGAGACTGATGGAGTTTGGTTTGTTCTATCTCTCTCACTCTCCTGATGGCCGTTTTGTCCCTTGGAGCACTCAGAAGACATGCTGTCCTCACCTTGTCCTTTTGTCCTGTGTTTGAGCAGCCAATCATCTTTAAGTGTTACACAGATTACATTCTGGAAGTGTTGGAATAGAAACAAAGGTCATGCAGCCTTAAAAGGAGTGTAATTATTCAATTTACAAAGAAAAATTTTGTTCTTTAACTTCGGCTGCACACCTGCATTTCTCTTACGAGTTTATGATGTTTAAAAGCGATACTGTAACATTTAGGTCAGACATGTAATGTGCGCGACAGATCAATGATGAGGCTGAAATCAGTTTTAAGTTTAAGCAATTTTTACTTGCTGGTTTTAGCAAAAGATAATAGACAATAATAAAAAAAGAAATAAACATTCAATTCAATTCACGTTTATATATATAGCACTTTTACGATGTAGAATGTGTCTAAGCAGCTTAACATAGTTCTAGTAAAGTCCAGATTTCAGAGTTGAAGTTAAGTTTAGTTCAGTTCAGTGTGGTTTATATTTCACTGCTGAAAGTTCAAACACTGAAGAGCAAATCCATTGATGCGCAGCTCCAGTAGATCCACCCGATCCTAGCAACGTCTATCGTGGAGAACTGCAGGTGTGAGTAGGTCACCGGCGGGTGGTCAGGCTGGCCCACAGGATCAATGCGAGGACTGCGTTTGTCACTGTGGTCGTTCAGGAACCAATCTCATGCTCTCCATTCCTCAATAACACCACAGCATCAGCTCAGGATACGGCCTGGTCCAGAACTATAGATACCTTGGCATCATTTTCTCCAAAGGTCTTGAAATCGCATCAATGGCGTTTCATATTCTCTAGGGGCCTCGGGATGAGAATCTCCATGTGAAAATAGAGAATAAAGAAAATAATTAGCGTAGCTGCTGTTCATAGTGTATTTAAACGAGATGCAAAAATGGAGTGTTATAAGTGAAAATAGCAGTTATACAAACAAACATAGAAACAAACATGTAAAGCATATGAGTGTTTCTAAAAAAAATGTCTGGTGCATTAAGACAGGAGGAGTGTGTCCTACAGGTGGTTGTCAAGTCAGGTATCCTGCATGGAGCACATTCATGCATCATACCATTATGTGATGCATTATGTGTATGCTATACTAAAAAGATAGGTCTTTATCTAGATTTGAACTGAGAGAGTGTGTGTGTAAGCCTCGGACATTACCAGGAAAGCTATTCCAGAGTTTACGAGCCAAAAATGAGAAGGCTCGACCCCCTTTAGAAGACTTTGCTATACTTAGTACTACCAGAAGCCCTGAGTTTTAAGATCTTAAAGAGGGGGTTGGATTGTAGCGAGACAGGAGGTTGGTTAGATAAACAGGAGCTAGATTATTTAAAGCTTTATAGGTAAGAAGCAATATTTTAAATTCAATACGAAACTTAACTGGCAGCCAGTGTAAGGAGGATAAAATTGGGGTGATAAGATCATATTTTCTAGACCTGGTAAGAACTCTGGCAAATGCAATTTGTACTAGCTGAAGTTTATTAATAGAGGATTCTGCACAACCAGCAAGCAGATCATTACAGTAATCCAGCCTAGAAGTCATAAAAGCATGAACTAGCTTTTCTGCATCTGAGATGGATAGCATACTTTGTCACTTAGCTATAATTCTCAGATGAAAGAAGGCAGTTTATGTGACATTGTAGATATGATTTTTAAAAGTTAATTTGCTGACTAATATAACTACCAGATGAGTTACAGTAGAGCTAATGCTAAGTTTGTATCCCTCTAATTACATGTATAGGTCCTAATACAATATTATTTATAAACAAAGAAAATGAGTGTAAGCCAAATCAAAGAACGTCTAAACTAGGCGACAAAAATAAATTATGAAAATAAAACCTGATATCTTTAGTGCACCCGACACTCGATCTACACTTATTAAACTACAAAACTCGAAATTACAGAGATGGTAAAACAGGCTAATCTAACAAAAGCAAGCTAAACTAAAGCAAACCTAACAAAGATATCATATTGCTAAGTTTAGCATCTCACAGCAACCATCAAAGCAGTTACTTAAAGCTAACGAAGTTCAACAAGTAAACTCGAATTACATCAGAAAAACTGAAGTAATAAATCACAGACTAAGCATGACAAAACACAGACGTGTGAAGCACAAAGGTACGCCAAGACAGAGTGTACACCACACACTGATCTGGCAGATCTTTAAATCCTCATGGCACATCCGGGATTGGTGGAACTGGCACCATCATAATGATGATGGGCAGTTAACTGAACCAATAAGCAACCTAAGAGTGGAGTAAGTACGTGAGAAAAACCAATACACATAAAACGTGCAACGTAACAATTTCTGATCAACTGTATCAGTGTGTTTGTTCTTAACTTAAATCGAAATTATTAATTATTTATGGTAATTGTAATAAAGTTTAAATAAAAACATTAGTTCAACAACTATCAAAAAATGGAAATTACTAACTATAAAAGTACATTTCAGTTAAAGTTATAAACAACATGAGTAATTCAAAGTGAAGTATTTGTATATAAATAAAATCTAATAAAAAAGACCGTAATCATAACAGCTCAGTTAACTGATATTGTTGTGCATATTTAAATAATACCATTCATGCCATGAGTAATGTACTAAATAAATAAATAAAGTTAATGTCACCTAAATAAATCATTTTTCAATGCAGAAACAGGTCGTCAACAATTCTAGTTTCAGTTGCTAATTTATATAGATTTGTTTCATATTTTCATCATGTGGCCAGCAGGTAACCACACTAGTGGATGCTGCTCTCTCATTGGTTGTAGGTGATCGCCAACGTTTTTTTCAGTCAAAACTCATTTCACACGGCATGATTTGACAGCTCCAGATATTTAGCACGTCAAATATCTCACGGGCATCTGCGACTCATCGATTCTTTCAGATCACGTCTTTGATAATTCACACTGTGTGATTGTCACTCCATGCACGAGCACTGATTTGCCTGTGATTTCAGGCACTTGTCTGCGATTTCACAAATCCTGTCGGCGAGTCAAAATCGGGGTTAAAATCATGCAGTCAGAGCTCTGCATTAGTGGCTGTCAGCAAACAATATGATCCTTTGAACCTCAAAAAGCAAGTATCGTCAAGACAAAACATACAATATAAAGCAGCATGGACTTTTATTATAATGCTGGGTTTACACAAAACGCGAAGCAACACGTCACTTGATCTAGTTTACCAGTGGAATGTTTTTCACTTTTCCGCTGGAGTTTAATAACTCGAACTTGCATGAAAGATGCAACTGAAGCTATATCTGTGTGTTCGCTGCAAACACATTGCATGTTCTACATCATTTGTTTCACCCAGTTTGCGTGGATTTCATAATTTTTATTTTATTTATTTTTTGCATTTTCTGTAAATCACATGCTCTTGCGGACCACATAAATGATACCATGAGCTTTGAGTTTGACATATGGTCTCTAGATTAATCTTTTACGTTGCATCTGCACTTAGTTTTTTATGATGAGAATCTGCTGGAAAAGAGCAGAACTGAACTTGAACACACTCACCATAATTGTGATCAGTTATTCTAATCTATATTTACCACTGAAGTCAGGCTTGAGTTGTGCTCATGATGGTTGGGTAGTTCATTTTGTTTGCCATTTGTTTGCCAATCACTGCCGTTGTTATTATCCTACAGTATACAACTGCTGACGTTTAAGGAAGCCTGCAGAGCTGATATTCAGATACACTATGAAAAACTTCAAGCTACCAACAAATTATCATAATTAAAAAAAATACCTCCAACTTTTTTTTTATTTATGTTTACTCAATTTCTTTATTTAAAATTTCAATTGAATTGTTACTTTTTTTTTTGTTGTTCCGAACGTCCAGCTTTAAAATGATTCCGAATTAGGCAGTATTTTTGTTTATTAATCCAGTTAACATCAGCTATTCTGAATGTTTACCAGATTTGAGTATAGCACATTCCTTTAACATATTTAGGTATATTGTTGCTGACTTATTATACATCATAATGTTTTGTTTTTGCAAATAAGCCTAATCAAGAATATTAGGCAAACTTTGACATTTTCTGCTGTTACAATACTTTAATAATTGACGTGTTACAGGGACGCACTGGTCCTCCTGGTCTTCCAGGACGTCAGGGACCAAGCGGATGGCAAGGACCAACTGGCCCTAAAGTGAGCAGAATTTGTGTTAATTATTCATGTGATGGTAAAGTTTATTTTTCAATCAGCAGTTACTTTATGTTGCAGTGAGAAATCATTTCAATATGCTAATATGGTACTCAAAAAACATTTATTTCAGTTATAATTTGTTATTTTACTAAATCAAGTTAAACTAAATAAAAGTGTGTTGATTTTGCTACTAGCTGAAAATATAATTGTTTTAATATTACTTTAATATAGTTAATGTTCATTTTAATAGAGATATTTTAATTTTATTTGAGTCTACTGTAATAACCCTGAATCATTATGTATATAAATTCATATTTAATGAACTGTTATGTTTAAGTTTAAACAATAAGACATGAATGCACTTGAATGCATTTTCACTGAATAAAAAAGTTTTAATTTCTTTCAAACAAATTAAATAAAATAAATACTGATGACCCTAGACATTTGAATAGTAGTGTGAACATTTGTCTATATATATTTAAACTATAATCAGGTACAGACTTTGAATGTAAATAAAAAATGTATCTGTTATGGCCCTATACACAAAGTCCCTTTAAGGCAAGTCACTTCACTCGCCGGGCATTTTTGAAACACCTCTCGGGCAGTATGCTCGGGCATTCTGTCTGAATGGGGAATCATCAAATTCTCCAAAAACGGCTGGCCAAGCTTACAATTGAATTTCATATTATGAATCACCAATAAAATTAAACAACAACTGTGTCTTTAGTTTCATTTCTTAACATCTAAATCACACAAAATGTGACCAAACAGAAACTCATGTTTGGACCAAACCCCTCCCATGGAGATTCGTCAGTCTATAGCGATTGCTGATTAGCTCTTGTACTAGAAAACAGGCTTTATTCGCCATATAGCGATCAATGATTGACTCCTGAACTAGTAGGTGCGGCTTTATTCACCATATTGACCATTACACTTTTCCCCATTCAAAAAAACACGAGTGACATGTCTTGTGTATTCTATAGTCTTTGCTATACATTAGGACATCATATTGTGACACCATAACAGTTTGTTCTTTAGCTCATAGTGATGTGACCTCTATATATTTTTAACAGGGGGAGAAAGGCGACCCGGGATTGATGGGATTGCCAGGGGCAAGAGGACCAATGGGACCCAAGGTCTGAACAGTCTCCACTTCGTGAATTGGAATTAAAGTTGTAATGCTGTCATAAATGTGTGCTGAATGTTGTTGATTTATTTGGTGCAGGGCTTACATGGATTTAAAGGGGAAAAAGTGAGTTTATCATTCTGAAGCCATTATATTTTCATTCTTTACTTTGACCACTGATTGCTCATCATTGAATTATTTGTTATAGCGTGTAAATTGAATATTACTTCTGTTTTGATGTTGTCGTTTTAGGGCTCACAAGGTTTCAGAGGTGAAATTGGCTTAAAAGGTGACAGAGTAAGTTGTGTTTTAATGCAGTTTGTAATTTGTCTAAAATATAGTTTGTTTTAGTTCACAAATGGCTTGTTCTACTTTTTCAGGGATCAATGGGTCTACCTGGAATGCTTGGACAGAAGGTACTGAAAATATTATTGCATTTTAGTCATAGGATTAACGAAATGTGCTTTTAAAGCCATAACTTTATACAGCGTAAATTATGGCACAGTAAGTATCATTTGTACTAATGCATTGTTCTGTTTTTATTTGTTAATGGAGTAAAACGTCACATTTTAAACGTTTACACCTATGTTAAAGCCTGGCTAAAGCAGATCCGATGTTAATTTCCACCATGTTTCTATGGAGCTAGTATTGTCTCAATAATAATTCAAAAAGGCTGCATGGTGGCGTAGTGAGTAGCACGATTGCCTCACAGCAAGAAGGTCACTGGTTCGAGCCTCGGCTGAGTCAGTTGGCATTTCTGTGTGGAGGTTGCATGTTCTCCTCGTGTTCGCATGGGTTTCCTCCAGGCGCTCTGATTTACCCCACAAGTCCAAAGACATGTGCTATAGGTGAGTTGGGTAAGATAAAATTGTCCGTAGTGTATTTGTGTGAATGAGTGTGTATGGATGTTTCCCAGTGATGGGTTGCAGCTGGAAGGGCATCTACTGCGTAAAACATATGCTGGATAAGTTGCAGTTCATTCCACTCTGGCGACCCCAGATTAATAAAGGGACTAAGCTGAAAAGAAAATGAATGAATAATTCAAGCAAACAACACAGTGCACACATGCATAGCCATATTCACATTCATGAATCCAAATTCATGTGCGCAAAATATTTATAAATATTCATAAAAACAATTGTGCACAATATAAAAATAGGTCACACTTTATTTTGATGGTCCGTTTGTCCGTTTGAATTTAAGTTACATTGCATCTACATGTCAACTAATTCTCATTAGATTATAAGTAGACTGTTAGATTGAGGTTAGGGTTAGGGTTAGTGTAGGTTGACAGGTACTTGCCAAGTTTTTTATAGTCAGTTAAATGTCTGTAAAAGAAGCAGTATCAACAGATATTAAGCAGACAGTCTACTAATACTCAAATGGACCATCAAAATAAAGTGTTACCTAAAAATTCATATTCATAAAATGACTATTCGCACCATTTACAGATGTATAAGAGTGTACAAGAAGTTTGAGAGAATTTACCAGTTTACCATTTGTTTACCATTGGCTAAAGGTTATGAGTGACCTGTGAGACAAGCAGAGGTGGAAAGAGTACAGAAAAATCAAGCTTAAGTAAAAGTACCATTACTTGCCCAAAAATGTAGAGTAAAAGTATCTGTTGTAAATATTACTCAAAGTATTAAGACTTTTAATTTATTAAAAAAAATATTAAGTATGAATTTTTATAGAGTAAAAAGTAGCTCTTTCAGTATTAAGCTGTAAAAAGCTGATGCATTTACAAGTAATTTGTGAATGTGTGTAAACGTAACATTCTGTAGTACATTTAGGTATTCTCAGCAGGCACACAACATCAGGAGACGTTAATATTTGGTTAGATTTAGGTTGTGAGGTCAGGTGACCAAAATTTTATGTTTAGCCAGTGTCTAAGGACGTTATTTTGATGCCCAATAATGACATCAAATGATGTTGATATGTGGTTGATTTTTAGGTTAGAAAGTGACCAAAATCCAACGTTGAGCCAACATCTTAAACCAATGTCATATTGACATCATATACTGACATTTATTCATCAGGTATGGCAACCAAAATCTAACATCTGATAGACATCATAATGGTAGCGTTCACACAACATCAAGCTGTAACATCATTACATGTTGATATTTGGTGGATTTTAGGTTGGACATTGGACATTGATGACGGACTTATGTTAAGTTCTGGGGTTCCGATTTTCATTTCCAAACAAAATGCAACAACCCCACGACATTGGGGTACTATGTCAATCTGATGCCATGTTGACGTCTTGTGCCTGCTGGGTTTAATGCCATTTTGGTCATCATACAGTAAACATCCGGCATCTTCTCATCAGTGACATGCATCTAAACAGTCTCTGGGTCTTTAAGTGTAAAGATTTTGGACATCTTCTTGGACCCTTTTAATGCTTGCGAACAGTATAAATCGCCCATGTCTTGAGGTTGTTCAGTATGATGCAATTAACCTTCTATGTGCGATTTGATTGGACAGGAATCACAAGAAAATAATAAAGTAGTGACTGCAGGTTGAAGGAAAGTAGTGGAGTAAAAGTACAGATACTGCACTAAAAATGTACTCAAGGGAAAGTAAAAGTACACATTTTTAAAACTACTTAGTAAGTTACAATTTCTGAGAAAAACTACTTAATTAAAGTAGTTTGAGTATTTGTTATTTGTTACTTTACTGCCAGGAAAAGTACTGCCAGGAAAGTACTGCCAGGAAAGTCTCAAAAATACACACACACAAATCAAGGGTGATCCGGATGTGAAAGACGATTTGCACATTCATAATAAACTCTCAAATTTGAAAAATTCATAACTGATGTTTCACGCTGCTTATCCTTTACCCAAGTTTATATTGAAGGTTGATCTCTAATTTTAATCTCCAATGTAAAATAATTTCTCAGGGTGAAATGGGCCCTAAAGGAGAACCTGGAAGCTCGGGGAACAGGGGACCCACTGGCCGTCCAGGAAAAAGAGGAAAGCAGGTGGTCCGTCCTCACACACTTAACAGCAACATGAGCACAGCGCAAATACATTGGAAATAAATGACTGTTATAATTGATTTTTGGTTTAGGGATCAAAAGGTGACACTGGTGCAATTGGACCCATAGGACCTGGAGGCCCTCCTGGGGCCCCTGGCCATCCTGGCCCTCCTGGTGTGCCCGCCTCAGGTACAATATATACTGTACTGTATATAAACTACAAGTACTAACAGAACTCAAGTTTTGTACGACCTACATTATGTGGAAGGAATTTCTTAATGCATTTCTTAATACATATGTGTGACATAATGCGTTCATTCATGCATTTTCTTTTCAACTTAGTCCCTTTATTAATCTTGGGTCGCCACAGTAGAATGAGCCGCCAACTTTTCCAGAATATGTTTTACGCAGCGGATGCCCTTCCACCTGCAACCCATCACTGGGAAACACCCATACACTTACATTCACACACATACATTACGGCTAATTTAGCTTATTCAATTCACCTATAGCACCTATAGACTTGTGGGGGAGGCCGGAGCACCCAGATGAAGCCACCCCCAGTCCTTGTACAACTTCTTTGCTCCAATTAAACCTTTTACACTAAAAGCATTTGTTAGTCAAATTTGCACATTGTTGCAAATAATTGATTTATATTATATGAGTTATCATTATTAATACTTTGTTACATATTCTAATAGTTTTGAATTGTCAGTTAATAGTAATAATATAAATAACATGTATTACGATTGCCTCACAGCAAGAAGGTCTCTGATTCGAGCCCCGGCTAGGTCAGTTGGCTTTTCTGTGTGGAGTTTGCATGTTCTCCCCATGTTTGCGTGGGTTTTCTCTGGGTTCTCCGGTTTCCCCTACAGTCCAAAGACATATGGTACAGGTGAATTTAATAAACTAAATTGGCCATAGTGTATGTGTGTGAATGCAAGAGTGTATGGGTGTTTCCCAGTGTTGGTTTGTGACTGGAAGGGCATCAGCTGCGTAAAACTGTTGTATAAGTTGGTGGTTCATTCTGCTGTGGCAACCCCCAGTGCTTGATTTGTGAATTGCGAGGTCCCGGAACAGATCGGGGTAATGGATCCAGCATGTTACCCGAGTATGGAGAGGTGTCATACAAGAAAGTGGAGAGCGTGAGGGGGTGCGGGTGGTGCAGGGGTTGGGTTTGTGTCGTAGACGAAAGTGAAAGTAAATAGCAGATGGGGGCGGTTGAGAAGGGGGATCTGTAAAATGAGGTGCTGGATCCAGATCAGGTGTGTTCTGGCACAAATTAAGCTCTGGCAACCCCTGATTAATAAAGGGACTAAGCTGAAGAGAAAATGAATAAATGAATGTATATAGTTGCTTTAATATATAATATGTTTCTTAGCTGTTTATGAACCTACATTTGCATTGATTTCATAATATTTTCTCTAAAATGCCTTCTCATACAATCAACAGTGTTTATTTCTGTCTTGTAAAGGTATTTAAAATCATTCTATGTTTTATATTGATATCTCTTAATCTTCAAAAAAGAAGTGAATTGCACTTGTTTGTAAAAAATGACTCAAGATGACCATCTCATGTTTTGTGTTATTGTCTGTTTGCTACACGTCACACTTTCAGCTGTATGTGGCCCAGAGTTAGGGCTTACTCACACTATGCTATCCAGGTTACAATGTAACCTGCTCATCTAATGTTTACGTTCGTAATATTTATATCATTTGCTATCTAATAACCTCCTGTGGAACTGAATGTCTCATTTCGACATCTTATACTGTCCATTTTGGTCACGGACACATGCTTTCAGAGCCTTTCTGAATGAATGAATGAATGAATGAATGAATGAATGAATGAAATACGCTGTTTCCCAACTAGGCAACCCGGGGTGCTGAAATGTAATTGGCTAAACTGGCATTGTGCAGGTTAACTTTACCTAAACAAAGACAGCGTTCCGGCACGGAAAAAACTTTTTCAAAGCAGATTACCTGAGGATTGTTTTTTAGCTAAACAAGTATGTTCACTTAGGATGTTTCTTAAATATCTGCAAACATATTATGGTATTTTTATCCTTTAGAAGAGTCAAAAACTTACACACAGCACCATTAATTATTCTTAATTTTAGATAAACATGAACTGTCATAGTCGATTAAAGACGTGAACCCTCGTTGTACATCAGCTGCACCTTCAGCAAACCTCCTAATACCTGCAGCACAAGAACTTTTATGATTATTTATGAGTGTCAAAAGTTGTGGATCCGTTCGGCAAAATATTTGAATGTGTGTCACTGCATCCCAAATGACTAAAAAGATATAACTAAAGCAATCTTTACTGAGGGAGAGTGCTTCTCTTCTTGTTAAACTGAACAGTCGCATCATCGATGATGTAAGCATGCTCAGGTTCGGTAGGTAAAGATGTACTGTGAGTGCAGGCCGTCGGGGGAAAAGGGAGGGGGGACAACCTCGCTTTATCACGGTTCAAGGCAACTGTACCTAGTGAGAGTACATCCTTAATTACAAACTCTAGATTAAACCTAGAGTTGAGAGAGAACCTTTATAACAAGCGTTGTGAAACCACTTAACTTACTCTTAACCTGTTTTGATTTGTTTGGTTTTGTCAACCCAAAACGTATTTCAACTTCAACTTAGTTTGTGCAGCAGTTATCAGTTGTTCACCAACACTGTTTATAATGGAAGTAGGGAGATGTTGACCTTAAATGGGGATGTTGTTGGAGTGCTTTGAGGATCTCCTCAATCCTACTCACATGCCTCCATTGAGAAAGCAAACACTGGGGATGCAGGGGTTGACTTGTCCATCACCCAAGCTGTGGTCACTGAGGCACAGTGGCAAGCAGTGAGGGTGGACGAGATCAGCCCTAAGTTCCTCATGTCTCTGAATGTTGTGGGGGTGTATTGGATGACATGCCTTTACAACATTGCGTTGAGTGCAGGCACAATACCTTTGGACTGGGCAACTGGGTGTGGTGGTCCCCAATTTTAAGTAGGGGAAACAAAGGCTGTGTTCCAACTACAGTATAGGGGCATCATACTCCTCAGCCTCCCTGGAAAATTCTATGCTAGGACACTGAAAAGGAGACTCCAAAAAGAGAATCTTGGATTCAGGAGGAACAATGGACCAGGTCTATACCCTAACTAGGGTTCTTCAGAGTTTGTAGGAGTTTGCCTATACAGTCAACATGTGCTTTGTGACTTTGAGAAGGCATTTGACAATGTCCATTGTAGCATTCTGTGGTGGGTGCTCTGTGAATATGGGGTCCAAGGCACTCTGTTAAAGGCTGTCTGTTCACTGTATGACTTGAGCAAGAGTTTGGTTCATATTGACGGCAATGCGTCAAACTTGTTCCCAGCACATGATGGACTCTGTTCATCACTCTGTTTATGATTTTTTTATGGACAGAATTTCAAGGCACAGCCTGGTGCTGGAGAAGATCTATCTGAAGAAAACATTTTATCTCTACTATTTGGAGATAATATTATACTGTTGGCTTCCTCAAACCTGGAGCATCAGCATGCACTGTGACTGTTTGCTTTTAAGCAAGTGACATGATAGGGATGATGATCAGTACACCCATGGCATCAGGGCCATGGTTGCTTGACTGAAAAAGAATGGCTTGCCATCTCCTGGTTGGAGGAGAGTCTTTGTCTCAAGGTGAAGGAATTCAAGCATTTTAGTGTTTAGTTCACTAGTGAGGATGAGATGGAATTTGAGACAGATAGATTGGTACAGCAGCAGCAGTAATGTGGTCAATGTAATAGTCTGTTTGACAAAGCAAAAGGCAAAGTTCTCGATTAATCACAATCAATATATGTTCCTACTCTCACCTATGGTCATAAACTTTGGGTAATGCCTGAAAGGACAAAATTTCTCTCCCAGGCTGCACCCTCTAAGATGGGGTAAGGAGCTTAGTTACCCGGGAAGAACTTAGAGTAAAGACACTGCTCCTCCACATTGAGAGAAGCCAGTTGAGGTTGCTCAGACGTCTGTTCAGATGCCTCCTGGATGCTTACCTGGGGAGGTGTTTGGGCTTGTACCACCAGGAGGAGGCCTCATGGAAGGCCCAGGACATGCTGGAGGGACTACAGTATGTCTCTCAGTTTGCCTGGGAATGCCTTGGGAACCCCTGAAGGAGCTGGCAGAAGTGTCTCAGGAGAAGGAATTCCAGGGTTCCCTGCTGAGACTGCTGCCCCTGTGACCTGACCCTTATTTATTTATTTGTATTTAAAAGGCTTTACTCTCACTTTTGATACATTAAATGAATCCCAGCTGAATAAAAATTATTCAGTAAGAATTTTTAAAATTCTAGTTAAGTGTGATTAATGACCATTATTATTTACACACACAAAAAAATAAACATTTATACATATTTTTTTAGATATTTCTCTAAATCTTCAGAGTTGCATTTGTTTAGGATCACATGATGTTATTGCAGCATTAGCTGTTGACGTGCACAGAAGGCGAAGCGCGTGGATCTTAAATCACTGCAGGAAATCCCACTACTGGTCTATTTAGCTTCAGAAGCAACCTGATCCCCGATTGAAAGAGGAGCCCTGAAGGAGACTGAAGTCATGACATCATGTCCTTAACTGACGGCCAGATCGGCCAAGCTTCTTGCAGAATTACAAACATTATGTCATCACTTTATTCACAGGACAGCTGCTGTCTTGTTTTGGTTTCTGTGCATATTAACTCAATTGCTCTCTCTTTGTGATAGATGAGGGCCAGGTTTAGTAGCTCTTAAACTCATTCCATTACTTCGCATCACTTGTGGTGACATTTGTTTCATTTATCTGTCCTTCAGGGCTGTATATGGTGGGACAAAAAGGCGACAAAGGACAGCAAGGCAGTACGGGTCGATGTAGCTGTAATGTCCCATCTAACCCTTCTTTGGACCACTTGCACTGGAGCATCTATCCCAGAGTGCCTGCAGTAAGTCAATTTTGCAAACTACGCCTAAACATTAGGATAGAATTACAGTATATACAATATGAAAAGCAGGGGACCAAGAACTGATCCTTGTGGTACCTCATAGTTTGCTTTTAATCAATATGATGCCTGTTTAGTAAGTGCTATAAACTAATAGTAGTACACTAGGTTTGTTTTAAACCTTTTCTCCAGATTTCTCCAGATATCTTTATGTGTGCCTTTCTGGGTTGATTCTTGTTGGACAATATATAACACAATTAGTTTTTGAAAGCCTGATTAATTTTGACAGTATATGTTGAGGCATTTGATGAGATTTAGTGTCTGTGTTGCAGATATTTGTGGTGAATAATGAACAGGAGCTGAACCGTGTCCAGACTGAAAATGCTGTGGCATTTCGTAAGGATCAGAGGTCACTTTACTTCAAAGACACTGGCGGCTGGATGCCAATTCAGGTGCACATCTGTAAACAAAAGACACTTTATATATGGGTAGTTGGCATATGACATAGACAAGCATTGCTTTCATGTTTCTGCAGCTCAACCAATGGAGAATAGTGTTAGCAATGGCAAGTTCATGGGTTCAATACCACTAAAATTTATATGCTTAATATTCTTAAATGTAAATCGCATAGAGAACCCTGTCCTCCAAAATCATATTAATTTAAGAGATGTATATTTAGGTGCTATATACAGTAAGGTCATGTTATTGAATTTTTTATTTACATTTTTGCTTCACTAGTTTCATTTTAAAAGCATTTTCCATTTGTTTGTTGAAACAAATGCATATTAGAGTAAAATGGGACACAGTTTGTACATTTAGATTCATTTTAAATTCATTTAATGGTTGTTTAAATTACAAAAAATATATATATTCAGTATTTAATACACTCATTTTGAATTTAGTATATAAATGATTTAATGTTGACATTAAAAGGATAGTTGTAACAGTATATACAGCCTATAAATAGTCTGTTAACTTTCTGGAACAAGAACAAATGTCAGAGTGTAAGCAGTTAGTTTATGGAAGTATTTGTTTTTACTTTTATCCATAAAGAAATAGATTTAAAAAATAGCTCTGAGTTTATTAATCGATTGTTCTGTATGTTTTTTGTTTGTTTATTTGTTTGTTTTTTTGTTGAATCATCTGTTAACTTTAATTTATTGTAAAAACAAAACTTTTTTATTAATGTAGAAATCTATTATTCTTGTTATGATGTACAGATAACTCCACCAATAAGATAAATTCACAGAACAAAGTGCATCAAAATTTATTTGGTTGATTGATTCTGTCATTCGTAAAGCTTTTACGAAGGATTGCTGTCTGGCCTATTTCTTTTTGTCACGTTGTCTTTTTTTGTTCTACTTTCAACGTTTTGTGTAGTGATTCTCAGTGTACCTGGTTGGGTTGTGTCATGCCTCTCTTTTTTTTAACAAAAAATAAATTATATTAAAATCTAGTCTAATCTAATAAAATCTAATCTAATCTAATTTTATCTAATCTAATCTAATCTAATGAAATATAATCTAATCATATCTAATCTAATCTAATAAAATCAAATCTAATCTAATGTTATCATATCTAATCTAATCAAATGAAATGAAATCTAATCTAATCTAATGTATTCTAATCATATATAATATAATATAATCTAATGAAATCTAATCTAGTCTAATGTAATCTAATCATATCTAATCCAATCTAATCTAATCTAATGTTATCATATCTAATTTAATCAAATGAAATAAAATCTAATCTAATCAAATCTAATCTAATGTTATCTAATCATATCTAATCTAATCTAATGAAATCGAATTCAATCTAATGTTATCATATGTAATCTAATCAAATGAAATAAAATCTAATCTAATCAAATCTAATCTTATGTTATCTAATCATATCTAATCTAATGAAATCGAATCTAGTCTAATGTTATCATATCTAATCTAATCAAATGAAATGAAACCTAATCTAATCTAGTGTAATCTAATCATATATAATCTAATCTAATGAAATCTAATCTAGTCTAATATAATCTAATCTAATCAAATGAAATCAAATCTAATCTAATGTTATCATATCTAATCTAATCAAATGAAATCGAATATAATCTAATATAATCAAATGAAATGAAATCTAATCTAATCTAATGTAATCTAATCATATGAAATCAAATCTAATCTAGTCTAATCTAATCTAATCAAATCTTTTCTAATCTAGTTTAATCTAATTTAATCTAATAAAATCAAATCTAATCTAATTTAATCAAATCTAATCAAATGTAATGTAGTGTAATCATACCTAATCATATTAAATCAAATCTAATCTTATCCAATTCAATCTAATTAAATTCTGTAAAAAAAATTGAGAAATAATCTTTCCAGAACCAGTACTGATGAAAATGTGAGAAGGCACTAATGCACTTCATTCTCTATTGGCTGGTTTTATCCAAGTGACAAATTGTTCCACACTCATACCAGTGAATAACATAAGTTTTTGGGGTTTTTTTTCTAAAAAAATTGAGTGTGCATGAATTTTAATAAATAAATACAGTAAATTACTAATATTCCATATAATATCTCTAATGCGGTTGTAAAACCGTACACAATTAAAAATACACCATTTACAATGCATTTTAAAACGTGCCAACCACCTAATTTTGGTACAGAATGTTTTTGAAACTCATCTTTCTTTCTAATAGTTTTATGTGATTTAAGTCTGCAGGCTCTGTAAAAAGTCTCTGTGATTGCAGTTAACACCGTTCCAGTCGATGGAGAGTGATCCTGATTCGGAGGGATTCTGCGGAGACAGCATCGTGCAAGTTGAAAACGGAGAGGAGTGTGATGACGGAAATAAGGTGGTCACAGATGGCTGTGTCAGTAAGTATCAGGTTGAAAATGGCGGCGTTCCAGATGACAGCTTATTCCCAACAACATGCTGTAATGCAGTTTAATGCAAGAGTGTTTTCTAAAATGGGAATGGAAGAATAATCAGAGTCCCGCATAGCAAGTGGAGCTGAGAATAACACCCAAACATATGCTCTCTTAATTTATTACATGGTGCTCCACTCTGATTGGTTGATCACTGCATTCCGCGGTCAAATATTTTTCTGAACTGTATGGCTGGCTGTTGTCCCAGGCATTCGATTTCACGCATAGCTGCGCTAGTTTTACATCTCTCATATCGCTCTGTGGGCTCTTTCTTCTCATTTAATTCAATGATCCAATTCAAATCAGTTTGATCTGTATTTATTGTATTTATCTATATTTTATGTTTATTGTCTGCCATGTAATAAACTGGATAATGGACAGTAGGTTATTTATTTTATGTTGACCAACACACTGTGTTGGTGTTCATAAGTTTAATGGAAAAATGTGTTAATGCCAAAACAAGAAAGAAAACGCAGCAATTCCTGGAATTATCAGTGTTACAGTGCACAGTTGATGGCTTAGATTTCAGTTTCTTCTTTGTTTTTTCTTAGTTATAATATTCACATTTTATTATATTTCTTATGTAACTGTTTGTTTTTATAGAAACAATCGTGAGTTCAGGTGCTTGTCTTCTGTTCAAGCTTTAGAATTGCATTATATGAATTTGATCTCTGCTCCAACAACCATGATGTAAAATATAACTCTGAAGTTCAACAAAATGACTCTTATTGACATATTTTTGTAGTTTAAAAAAATGGTGATGTCAATTGGTTAAGAGCTAATAGTACTGTATTAGTATGTATGGTAGGGCTGCACAATATTGGAAAATATTTGCATTGCAATATTTTGTATTTCTGCTATATGAATATAGTTTCACATTATGACTGAGTTAACTGTTTGGAAATAAGTCATTTTTACATTGATTGAGATGTTTTTGTAGGTGAGTAAAATATCCTAAAAAAAAAAAAATACAAATAAAAAAACACTGATAAAACAACAGCACAAAGATAAAAATGAAACTAACTGCGCTTTATGGTTTTCGGTGGAATCTAACAATTCAATTCATCTTTATTTGTATAGCGCTTTTACAATGTGGAATGTGTCAAAGCAGCTTCACATAGAAGATTATAGTGAATTGAAAGTGTCAGTTCATTTTTTTCAGAGTTTAAGTTTAGTTCAGTTCAGTTCATTTCAGATCAGTGTGATTTAATATTCACTGCTGAGAGTCCAAACACTTATGAGTAATCCATCGATGCGCAGCTCTACAAGTCCCGAACCATGCAAGCCAGTGGCGACAGCAGCGAGGAAAAAACTTCACCAATTGGCGAAAGTGAAGGATAAAAAACCTCTAGAGAAACCAGGCTCAGTTGGGTACGACCATTTCTCCTATGGCCAAACGCCTTGTGCAGAGCTGCAGTCTAGGTGCCGGACAATAGTGATGTACATGAATTCAGTTATCAAATCTACAGTGAAATAAGACTGTATAGTCTTCATTTCATAAATAATTAAACACAATTCATCTTTGTAAAAGCAGCTAATTTTATTATTTCTTGTGACCAAATGGTTTAAATCTTACAGTTGCAGGCCTTGAAAACACAAGTAAAAAAAATTTCACACTATTAGATTCTGCCTAAAATTCCCAATGACTCCACAAATCATGTGTACTGAATTGTGGTTCCTGGTTGATTATAATCCCAACTTGACATTGCAAATCCTGCGATAAGACTATTGCAAATTCGTACATTGCGATATCGATGCCAATATAATACGGTATTGAGCAGCCCTAATGTATAGTTTTATTTCTTATATAAAAAAATGATGTTTTGTATTTGTGTGTATGACACAATACAAGTGTTTACCTCAGTTTGTGGATGAGCAACTTATTGATTTTCATTTGGCTGTCTTTTTACCTTTTTTGTTTTTAAGGTGGTTGTTAGTATATTAAGAATTGATATATACAATATATTGTAGCAGCCAGAGCTCTGTTTTGATTTTAACTGTACGTTTCAAATATTTTCCCCCTCTCTTTCTCAGAATGCAAACTTGCGTATTGTGGGGATGGATATCGCTATGAAGAGGCTGAAGAGTGTGACGGGAAGGACTTTGGCTTTCACACATGCAGATCCTTTTTACCTGGGTAAGAAAGAAATATATATGTGATAAAAAAACATGTTTTAAAAACGGGACAACAAAGCACTGTTGGGGAAATTAACCATTTCTGGTCCAAATGAGATAAAAGTACAGATTTAAACCGTCATTATTTGAAAACTCACACAGTTAAGTATCCTAATATATGTTTGGTTTGGCACAGCAGTCATTGCACTAAAACACGCCATACAACCTAACAAATCTAGCAACAGTTGGCCAGCAAATAGCAAAGCCTTTGATAAAAAAAATAAATAAATAAAAAATAAGATTATTACCTGTGTAAGCATGAATTCAATGCAAAGTTTTCATTCTCACTTTGATTGACAGGATATAATTGGCCCAAATCACTGGCTGCTTTTAATACCAATTATTAGTCAATACTAAAATCCCCATTCCGATAATATGCCTTTTTCCCCAGTTTTGGCACAATTTGTTTTAGTAGGGCATTGTGGAGATTTGTAAATGACAAATGAGCATTGGAACTCAAGATTGAATTGTTTCTTCTCATGTGTAGTGTGCAACTATCAATGCCATGTCTGCAACACTTCACAACGTTATTGCAGAAAGACTATAAAGTCCATGATGAGTTCCATTGCATGGGTGACACTAACCAATAGGAGCACATAATATATTTTATTCACAACATTTATAAAGGCAAAATAAATGAGAGAGGAATTTGGGAATGCTTTGTGGAGTTATGCAAACTAGGGATGTCTCGATCAGAAGTTTTTGCTCTTAAGTCCAAGTCTGAGTCATTTGATTTGGAGTATCTACCCATACCGAAACTCAATCCGATACTTCTATAATACAATAAAGAAGAGCGAAGAAACAGATCCAGGATGTTCCTTATTTTTTATTTAATTCACCTTATTTTAACATTCAGCAACTCTGTTAACAAACAGAGCACTTCTTTGAGGTAGCTTGAGCAATCAAGTAATAAATAACATCAATTCTTCACTTTTGGACTAGTTCAACAGTAAATATAAAAAGAAATCTAATATTAAAAACAAATAGCACCTCAACTTAAAATACCCTGCAGGCAATCTCACGTTTACATATCTCACAGTTTGCTATGGCAATGTTGTCGTCATCAACTTTATAACCTCCAGAGCGCAGACATGCTCACACTTTCCGCTTCAAGCTGCATCCGTGTTCTACTTTGCCGGCATTTAACCAATAGCGTCTCTGCGATAAAGTGATGTCATGAGCAATGGGTCTTTGATTTCTTACATGCTCTTTAAATGGAAAAGATTTGGTTCGCAATAAAACAAAAGCCAGAACAGTTCCTAAAAGTCTGGAGCCCTTTTCTAAAATTTTTTAAGGAGACATTTGTATTATTTATTTATTAATTTTTTTTGTATTATTATTATTTTTTGTTATCTTATGTTTGTATATCTTTGTGTGTGTGTATATATATATATATATATATATATATATATATATATATATAT
>CAIGQZ010001680.1:1470739-1499996 GCA_903798205.1 Danio tinwini | reverse complement strand
TCACTGACTTCCATTGTAGGAAAAACAAATAATATGGAGGTCAATGGTTACAGGTTTTCAACTTTTTTTAAAATATCTATTTTTGTGAATCTGATTATGGTGAATGAAAATAAGATTTTTTGAAGAAAGTTGAAAACCTGTAACCTCTAACTTCCATAGTAAGAAAAACAAATAATATGTAAGTCAATGGTTACAGGTTTTCAACTTTCTTCAAAATATCTTTTTTTGTGTTCAACAGAATCAATTTGATTACACTGAACATAAAATGGAGATATTTTGAAGAAAGTTGTAAACCTGTAATCACTGACTTACATAGTAAGAAAAACAAATAATATGGAAGTGAATGGTTACAGGTTTTCAACTTCACAATATCTTCTATTGTGTTCAACAGAATCAATCTGATTACAGTGAACACAAAAGACGATATATTGAAGGAAGTTGTAAACCTGTAATCACTGACCTCCATAGTAGGAAAAACAAATAATATGGAGGTCAATGGTCACAGAATTTCTGTTGAATATTTATCACTTTAAGTTGGTTGAAATTTTAAACGCTTTAAAATACTTAAAAGGTTATTCTGACTTTCAAATTTTGCCACAGGTTTCCTGATTGAGTTTAAGGGTAAGCTAAGGCCATATAATAATTCTGTAATTTTACCATGCATTATCCTTATGGAGAGTCCTCGTAAGCCACATATACAAGTGTGTGTGTGTTGGCAGGAACCCTAAGCTGGGCATGGAGATTTTTTTGAAGATGGTTGCTGTTCAGTAACCGTATTAGACAGCCATATCTTTACCCACTAATCTGATTACGGTAATTTGCCTGCAGATGAGCTAGGCGATATCTTGCATATGCATTGCATAACACAATCTGATTTTGAACTTTTGTTGGGAAGATGCCAATGTGAGACTTTGAAGAGGGGGTGCGTGTGGAACAGGGTGTGATGTTGCATTTGCCGGGGCTCAAATAGGGTATTATTTTTGCTGCAGCTGGCCAGGACTTTCCATTGCAGCTGGATGGAAACTTTCTGTTAATCTTCTTGTCTGGAGCTCAGAATGTCTTAATCGTAAGCTGGAGTGCTGGAAAAAAACGTATAATAATGGCTGTTAAATTACAGACATTAACTGTAAAATAACAGACGTCAAATTACAGACATTTTCAGGAAATCTAAGTTTAAAGAAATTTCTGTAATTTAACGCCCTTTATTTATTTTTAATTTTTTTTATACGACAAATTTTATTTATTTATTTTTTTACAGTGTACCCTGTTGTAAATGAACATTTTGGGGTCAGAGGGAATTGTAGCTGTTTTGTAAATGCTATTACAAATAAGAAGCATATGCTGCTTCTTGAGTTGTGTCAAAGAGTTGAAACAGATCTTTTAATCCCAGTTTCTTTGCAAACTTTGTTTTGTGGACATGATTATACACATTAATAAGACACGGTAACACGTGCATCGCATGTCAATCAATTTCGGTGGGTGGGGAAAAACGCATGTTGTGTAGGGCCTCAAAATCGTTGGGATTTGAATCCTATTTTAACATCAGGACATTTTTTAAGGAGACTTGTTGTGTTTATATCACTGTGGACACACTACAGCTCTGTCCTAAAAGCTTCCAAAAGTTGATTTTGCATGATTGGTGCTCTTTGAACCAATAATCAACTGGGCACACCTCAGTAGCGCATGATGTGGTAGAATGGGTCTTAATCCAGCTCACTTTTCTAATCACATTATTGTATTTAAAAATTAAATGCACTAAAAGTGGAATTGTCTAACGAGTATGTCATAAAGTATTTATTATTTGAATAAATATATCATTTCCACACTTTGCTATTATTACATCCAGTTACAATACTAAGCTTCAAATAGTAGCCTATGTATCTGCCAAATAGAATCAAATTATTATTTACACTTCTTGCAAAGAACTGCTATTTTTAAATGGTACGAAATATAGCTGAGCTAGATCTAATAGATCTAAAATAAATATTTGCACTTACTACAAATAGGATCTATCAGTAAGAAAGTATGCAAATTGGACTTTCTAAATAGCCCATCTCAAAGATTTAACTGCTGCTGATTTGTCTTTAGTTTTCAAATTATATTAAAGCATTCGTTTGTGACTATTATAGAGCCTTTTCACAATTCCGGGTTTCTCAGTAGCAGAATTCAATTCAATTCACCTTTATTTCTACAGCGCTTTTAAATATAGATTGTGTCAAAGCAGCTTCACATAGATGATTATAGTGAATTGAAACAGTGTCAGTTCAGTTTTCAGAGTTTAAGTTCAGTTCAGTTTAGCTCAGGTCAGTGTGGGTTTAATAATTATTATTGAGAGTTCAAACACTGAAGAGCAATTCCATCAATGTGCAGCTCTACAGATCCTGATCCATGCAAGCCAGTGGCGACAGCGGCGAGGAAAAAACTTCAGCAATTGGCGAAAGTGAAGAATTTAAAAAACCTTGAGAGAAACCAGGCTCAGTTGCGCACGACCATTTCTCCTATGGCCAAACGTCTTGTGCAGAGCTGCAGTCTAGGCGCTGGAGGCTGGAGAATGCTGGACCTCAGCGAAGTCTGTCCCTGGAGCATCACAGGAATCATGCTCTCCACTTTTCCATGACCACCACAGCAGCTGCTCAGGATACGGCCTGGTCCAGGATTATGAAAAACTTGGGATCATCTCGTCGCTGGTCTTGGATCGCATCAGTGGTGCTGCATAGTCTGAGGGCCTTGGGATGAGTACCCCCAGGTGGAAATAGAGAATAAAGAGAATAATTAGTGTAGCTGCTGTTCATAGTGTATATAAACGAGATGCAAAAACCTGCATTGGGCACACTCATGCATCAAACAGCTGAGTGATGCACTGAGTGTATGCTTTGCTAAAAAGATTTTTAATATAGATTTGAATTGTGAGAGTGTGTCTGAGCTTGACATTATCAGGAAGGCTATTCCAGAGTTTAGGGGCCATAATTGAGAAGGCTCGACCTCCTTTACTCGACTTTGCTATTGTAGGTACTACCAGAAGCCTTGAGTTTTGAGATCTTAAAGAGCAGGTTGGATTGTAGCGAGACAGGAGGTTGGTTAGATTAACAGGAGCTTGATTATTTAAAGCTTTATAGGTAAGAAGCAATATTTTATATTTAATACGAAACTTAACAGGCAGCCAGTGTAAGGAGGATAAAATTGGGGTGATATGATCATATTTTCTAGATCTGGTAAGAACTCTGGCAGCTGCATTTTGCACCAGCTGAAGTTTATTAATAGAGGATTCTGGGCAACCAGCAAACAGAGCATTACAGTAATCCCGCCTAGAAGTCATAAAAGCATGGACTAGCTTTTCTGCATCTGAGATGGATAGCACACTTTGTAACTTAGCAATATTTCTCAGATGAAAGAAAGCAGTTTTTGTGACATGGGATATATGATTTTCAAAAGTTAAATTGCTGTCTAATATGACACCCAGATCTTTTATAGTAGAGCTAACGCTAACTTTGTATCCCTCTGATTGCAGGTCGAGTTGTGAGATCTGCTGTGTACAGGATTTAGGCCCAATAAGTAATAATTCTGTTTTGTCTGAGTTTAAGAGAAGAAAACAGTTGGTCATCCAGTCTTTAACATCTTTAACAGTTCAGACATCTCATCAGGTTTAGTTGAAATATATAATTGAGTATTGTCTGCATAGCAGTGAAAGCTGATCCCGTATCTTCTAATAATGTCTCCCAGGGGTTACATGTATATTGTAAACAGCAAAGGGCCTAAAATTGATCCTTGAGGCACCTCATACTTTACTGGCCTGACTTGTGACAGCTGTCCATTAATATTCACAAACTGGTAACGGTCAGCTAAGTATGACTTAAACCATTGAAGAGCCTGTTCTTGGACACTTGTAGAATATAAGCGGTCTATGAGAATATTGTGATCAATGGTGTAAAAAGTGGCGCTAAGATCTAGTAGAACTAATAGTGAGATGCACCCTTGGTCAGCAGCTAAGAGTAAATCGTTGGTTATTTTCACTAATGATAATTCTGTGCTGTGATGAGGCCTGAAACCTGACTGAGACACTTCAAAAATATTGTTCATCTGCAGAAAGGAGCATAATTGGGCAGAAACTACTTTTTCTAGTATTTTAGACATAAACGGAAGATTTGAAATAGGCCTATAATTAGCTAAGTTGCTCGGGTCCAGTTGTGGTTTCTTAATAATAGGTTTAATAACAGCTAGCTTGTTAGGATTTGGAACATGGCCTAAAGCTAAAGAAGAGTTGATAACGTTAAGGAGAGGTTCTCCTATAACAGGTAGCAATTATTTCAGTAATTTTGTTGGAATTGGATCTAACATACATGTAGCTGGTTTAGAACTATTTATAACTTTATCTAGCTCTTCCTGTTCTATGATTTTGAAGCATTGTAGGTTATTTAGATTCAGTGGAATGTTTACTGGATCTGAAGTATAAGGCGGTGCAGAAAGTTTAACATCTTCTATTTTCTGTCTAAAGCCTTCTATTTTATCACTGAAAAAATTCATGAAGTCATCACTACTAATATGCGGTGGGACATTTTGTTCTAAAGATGACCGATTTTTTGTTAATTTAGCAATTGTGCTAAATAAAAATCTAGGATTGTTATGATTATTTTCTATCAGTTTGCGGAGGTGCTCAGCTCTGGCTGATATAAGAGCCCTTCTATAGCTGAACATACTGTCTTTGTATGCGATTCTAAAAACTCTAAAACTCTAATCTTAATTAGTTCTTTTCCATTTATGTTGTAGTGCATGGGATGCTGTTTTGAGAGCTCGAGTATGACTATTGTACCATGGTGTAGTTTTATTCTCTCTAGCCTTTTTTTAATTTGAAGGGTGCCACAGTATTTATATAGGCGTATAGTTGGGTAAACTTAGAGTGCAGTGAATCGGAAACTACAATAAATCATTTTTTACAACCTAATTTGCTGATATAATAAAAGAAAAACTACACAATGGTGTTATGAAGACTTTTAGAAAAAGAGAAATGTGAGACTGATGACTTGATTGCAGGTGTGATGTGTAGAGCTGTATCACTATTTCTTGAGTACTCCAATGTGTTATTGTTTTACCTGATAAAGGCCCTGTAGGTCGAAACGTTGTGTTATTAAAGGACTTTTGAGAGCTAAAGTGGCAGTGTGCCGATTTTCTTTTAATCTTTTGCTACTGTGTTTATTTTTGATCGAGCACCTGCCTCTGAGATTTTTAGATGTGCGCACATATCTGTTTTTTGTTTACTTGAAGACTGATGACGGCAGCCAGGGGAGAATAACATCAAATTTACTCTCAGCCCCATAGACGCTGTATTACAAACATCTTGCATAATCTGTAATTAGTTTTTTGTAATTTGACGCAAAGATAATATAATACATTCACAAATGCATATAAATGTTCATACATGTTTTTTTTATCATCAAAATATCAAAAACCTTCTTGTTGTTCTTCATAGCAGTCTTGTAAAATGAGTTCATTGTGATGAAAAGGACATGGAACAACCCCAAAGAAACAACAAAAATCTGCTTACCTTCATTTGCCTTCGTTCTTTATCAGAGGTCGCCACAATTTTGGGTTTCTCCTCATTACAGGGTTAACATACTCAAGAGTTTTACTTAACCTCCTCTCTCAAACAGGCCCTAGGGGACTATTGTTGAAAATATCAGCATATTGCAATTCTCAGGTAAGATATGACATTAGTCGTCTGTTTGTGCCATGCTGCTGTGACATTAGTCTGTCTGTGCCATTTTTAATACTTCACTCACCTTCAACGCTTGTTTTATTTTCCCAATATTAGATAACAGGATGTGTGTATGAGTGAGTGTCAGTGTATGTGAATACATGTATATGTGACAAATAAAGGCTTGATTGATTGATATGATATGTGAGTGGCCCGTACAGCTTTACTTTAGACATTTTCTCAAGCGAAAATGACGTTGACTGCAACTTTCTGTCATACACCATGCCCACCAAAAGAGTTCCATTGGTACCCTTTTAGCAGTGGAAATGCAGGCCTGATAAAGGTGACCCGTACCGTACCATAACGTACTGTACCTGTCAGTAGAAAACGAGCCATTGGTGGCCATCTTTAAAACACCTCTCGGGCAGTATGCTTGGTCATTCTGTTTGAATGGGGAAACATCAAAATTCTTCAAAACTGCTTACTAAGCTTACAATACATTTTTATATTAGGAATCACCAATAAAACTAAACCACAGCTGTCTCTTTAGTTTAATTTCTAAACGTCCAAATCAAACTTACACCTGGTCCGAGCCCCTTCCCCGGAATATCCTCAGTCTATAGCAGTCGATGGTTGTCTCCTGTACTGCTTGGCGGGGCTTTATTCACGTTATTGATAGTTAGACTTTTCCTCATTCAAAAAGATACGAGTGACTCGTCTTGTGTATTCTATGGTTTTTGCTATCCGTTTTTTTTTTTTGCTGACCTTACATAATCTTTTAAAAGTGACTTGATCGTATCCGATTGTCTGTATTTACACAGCACACAGCAAAGGCGCAATAACCAGAAAAAAAAAGAGCATATGCTGACTGACAGCTGATAATAAAAGAGCACTCTTTTCTCCATTACTGTATTTAATCTGTTCACAGCAGGGCTGCCAACTTTTGGCTTTAGTTTGGAGTGAGAATTTAGGCCCCGCTCATATCCACAAGCCCGTCCCCACAACCAAGCCAGCCCCCCGTTTATTTATAAATACCTAAAATGATAAATATATTATATAAAAAAATACTTTTTAAAATATTTATTACAAATTAGAGTATTATTACTATTATACATTTATCATGTGTGCATATGTAGAGTCTGTATATGTAGAGTGTGTATCTCGTGTATATGTATAGTATAGTCTAGAGAGTGTATCATGTGTGTATTGTGTATATGTATAGTGTATCATGTGTGCACATGTATGGAGTGAATCGTGTGTATATCTAAAGAGTGTATCTCGTGTGTATATGTATCATGTGTGTATATCTATAGAGTGTATTGTGTGTGTATATGTATGGACTGTATCATGTGTGTGTATATGTAGCTCAGTGGATAGGTGACTCACCTTTTATGCCAGAGACCCGGGTTCTATCCCAGACCCTGACATGTATGTATATCTATATTGTGTATATTTATAGAATGTATATGTATGGAGTGTATCATGTGTGTATATGTATAGAGTGTATATTTATAGTGCATCATGTGTGTGTGTATGTATGGAGTGTATCATGTGTGTTTATATGTATGGAGTTTATCGTGTGCATATGTATAGAGTGTATCATGTGTGTTTATATGTATGGAGTGTATCGTGTGCATATGTATAGAGTGTATATCTATAGAGTGTATCATGTGTGCATATGTATAGAATGTATTGTGTGTGTGTATGTATGGAGTGGAGTGTATCATGGGTGTGTATATGTATGGAGTGTATCATGTGTGTGTGTATATGTATAGAGTGTATATAGAGTGAATCGTGTGTGTGTATATATACTCACTTTTTACGCCACAGACCCGGGTTCTATCCCAGACCCTGACATATGTATGGAGTGTATCATGTGTGCAAATGCATAGAGCGTATATCTATAGAGTGTATCATGTGTGCATATGTATGGAGTGAATTGTGTGTGTATGTGCATCATGTGTGCATATGTATGGAGTGCATCATGTGTGCATATGTATAGAATGTATCATGTGTGCATATATATGGAGTGTATATCTATAGAGTGTATCATGTGTGTGTATTTATGGAGAGTGTATCATCGTGTGTTTATATGTATGGATACATACAAACATCTTGCATAATCTGTAGTTTTTTGTAATTTGACCCAAAGATAATATAATACATTCACAAATGCATCATGTGTATCATGTGTGTATAAGTATGGTGAGTGTATCATGTGTGCATATGTATAGAGTGTATATGGTGTATCATGTGTGCATATGTATAGTGTATCATGTATATGTATGGAGTGTGCATACTGTATGTATAGAGTGTATCACGTGTGTATATCTATAGAGTGTGTGAATATGTATGGAGTGTATCGTACTTTCGCTTGCAGGGGTCCATCAACTCCCAGTAGCTCAGTGGTTAGGTAACTCACCTTTCATGCCAGAGACCCAGGCTCTATCCCAGACCCTGACATGTGTGCATATGTATAGTGTATGTCTATGGAGTCTATCATCTATAGAGTGTATCATTTAGATTAGATTGTGTATATGTATAGAGTGTGTCATGTGTGCATATCTATAGAGTGTATCATGTATGCATATGTATTCACAGGATTATTATTTTTTTTTTGTAAAATTAGCTTAATTATAGTTTATGACATCTTTTTTTTTTATCTAGTCCTTTTTAAACCAGGCTTAATGTAAAGTCCATGGCATGATTTGTGCATGTGACGTATGCCACAATTTTATATTAGTTTATATTGGTTACGTGGAAAATGTTACGCTCTCTGTCTCTCTCTTTCGTTAACATGCTTAAATACTTGTGCTATATGACAATATAAAAGCTTTTTTTAGTCCTCCAGGGTTCAGTTCCTAGGGTTAGAACTAAACTGTGCAGAGCTGTGGCCCTCCAGAAACTGAGTTTGACCCTGCAATAAATGAAGAGATATGATATCAAGTTCAATACGGTGTACTGCAGGGCTCAGTACTTGGACTGTTGCTTTTTACATCGTACATGAAACACAATAAGCTCAAATTGAAATGTGCCTGCTTATATATGTAAGCTTCTTTGACACAATATCATACATTTCTATAGAGTTATGTTTTGACTGGTGTTGAGCAAAATAATATCTATGTTTACACAGAAAAGCAGCATGTGTTCTATTCGATTATGTAAGCTACTCTATTAACTTCTCGTTTATTGAAGTGCTTTATAAAAGCATGTGTGATATTGCTTAATCAAGAACATTTTATGGTCTGTTTGAATGGCTGCAATCCAATTAACATTAAACCTCTCCTTCTGTTCATGGGCAAAGTTGTTGTTGATAGATTGCTTCGGGTGTTGCGAGAGGTTAAATTGGTATCCAAGTGCCAATTCCCCTCTGCAGTCGGCCCTCCTGAATGCTTTCCCATCAGCCCCTGGAAATGAAGGAGCAGCGCTGCATAGGTAAAGTTTTTCCATTGTGTATGGAATGCTCATTTAATAAATGCTATTTTTAGTTACAGAAACACATTTAGTATCTACATATATGTTTTGTGGAATGCATTCTCAAAGAAAGCCACTGCTTCTAATTATTCTGAGGAACAGAAAGCTTTCTCCATTTGTCACACACGCAAGTAAAAAAAAAAAAAAAAAAAAAGAATCCTTCTATTTTTGGCCCTTATTATGGAGTCTAGTGATCATCCTTGTTATGGTGAGTCTCCCAGCAACCACATCCAGATATTGAAGGATTGAGTGTCATAACAACCATGTAACATTATTTGTGTCTAATACTGCAACAAGAATGGAGATGCCTCGTGCTGATCTCCCCATGACTTTCAAAACAGATAATTCACCAGCTGCATATGCAAAAAATAAAAACAGATCAAAAAGACACTGCAGGCAGTTTGTTATAAATGACATACAATTTTAAAATTACAAGTAGTAAATACATATAAAAAATGCATAGCATATAGACATTTTAATACTTGTGAATGGCAACATGTATCATGTGTGTGCTATTCCTGGAGGAAGTAAATCCACTTCTTCTGCCATGTCTGCTTTTTAAATGAAATCTTAATATTAATATTCCTCAGGTAACAAATAAGCAAAAGTGAGTTACGATTTTAAAAGATGTTTTGAAAAATGTCTCATTCTGACTCATTCTTCTTTTCTGGGCAGTCTTTTTAGGAAACAAACTTTGTTTTCGTTCAAATCTGCATAACAGCGGTTCGTTCTGGCTTAGCAGGGCTTCAACTAATTACAATATTATAATTATTTTAGGTCAATTATATGCTCTGTCCATTTCAAAGGACACACTGCATTAAATAGTAGCAGTTAAGCCAAAAATTCAATTCAACAGAAATGTGGCAAGGTTATAAGAACCTATTCATAAATATAAAAAACTGTTATTTCGAATTTGATTCAAAACTTATGGAATGCAATCAGATTCAAAAGTGAACCTAGGAGAACAGTCGTCATCTGCTAACTATTTAGCAATCTAAATCTGAATTACTTTAGAAATATAAAAACAAAACCCATGCAATGCAACATGCACAAATTGGCATCAATCATATGATTGGATCATGAGCACAGTGTGATTCTTCTAGTAAAATCAAAAGTTCGAATTGATATTCATATAAATAAGTCAATAAATAAAGTCGCTGGAGAAACATTTTTAAATTTTCTTCTTCTTCTTCAGGAAATCAGAAACTCTTTTGGTCCCTCCAACCAAACTGATCATGCTATAAATCCTGAATTGTGAATGTTGAAAGATTAGATCACTGTACAAAAAAAAAAAAAAAAAAGCCTAAAATACTTTTTCCACTTCCTATTTCCACTTTTCTTTTTACAACTCACCTAGAGTTAAAAGTTTTACCATTTTTTCATCAATTCAGCCGATTTCCAGGTTATAGAAGAGAATTTTTATCTTAGCTTAGCATAAATCATTGAATTGGATTAGACCATTAGCATCTCCCTAAAAGATCAAAATAAAAAAATCCAGAAAGACTTAATTATTTCCCCTTGAATCTTCTGATAATGAACGCTTGAATCTTCTGTAGTTACATCACAAACTAAGACTAAGAAAATGAAAAGTTGCTATTTCTTGGCTAGGAACTATGCTCTTATTCTGGCATAAGAAACCAAGGAACTTTGCTGCCATACCATGTCTGCAGCTGGGGCAATTATATAATTGATAATAATTTCAATAAAATAATTGCACAGGATTCAGCTTTTGTACGACAGCAAAGCTCCTTGACCATTACACCAGAATGAGGGTATAGTTCTAAGCCATGTCGGTCTAGAACAGTGTTTCTCAACCATGTTCCTGGAGGACCACCAGCTCTGCACATTTTCATGTCTCCTTAACCAAACACACCTGATTCAGATCATCAGCGACTAAAAGACATGTAATGGGTGTGACAGACCAAGAAGACATCCAAAACATGCAGTGTTGGTGGTCCTCCAGGAATGTGGTTGAGAAACAGTGGTCTATAGAATAGCAACTTAATTTTCCTCAGTACATGATGAATGTACAAAACTGTCAAGTTTTAAATAGCAAAACTCTTTCTTTCTTTTTTAAGTAAACGAGATGCTAATGTTCTAACCATTTAAGCAAAACTAAGAGTGTTAGAAGTGCTTCAGCCAGCCCCAGAATTAAGCTGAATGGCTTAAAAAAATGGTAAAACTCAACTTTTCTAATCTAGGAAGTTGTAAAATGAGTCTATTTCCAAAAAAAAAACAGAGTGTTCCTTTAACATTAGCACTTTTTATTTTTATTTTTTATGAATTACTTTTTTTTGTGATTCCTAAAAGCCTCTGCATGCCTCCATCTTGTGCTAGCCTAAAACGGATGAAGCGTGAACATTGGAAGAAATGTAATACAAAGCGCTCTTGCACTTTTACCATGAATAAAGATACTGCGACTAACACCTTCACTGTCAGCTAAACAAAATCTTCACCATATCTGCCATTTGGACTCTTGACGCCTACATGCTTATTGAAAAGACCTACAACCAATGTCAACTAAAAAAATACAGCTGCTCCCTGAAAACACTTGGAATCAAAACGCTCCATTTGTCATTATTATTATTTTTTATGTGGCTGCTTAAATTCTGCAGGAGTGACTGTTTATGATGCCATGTTTTCAAACACAATCCTACAGATAATCTCTTGCTGAAACCTCATCGCCTTCTTCAACACTAACTTCGTTTTTCGGTTACTCCAGAGTGGATAAACTCCTGAAACCGATGAGCTCAGTCAGAAGCAGGATTTGTTTCACTGTGCGTTTGTGTTGGTCACACGATCTCGTCTGATTCCAAGCTGTATTCATCATAGAGAGCATCCAGGATGGAGAGCTGGTTCTCCATAGCTGGCAGGTAGATGTCCAAGTCTCGGTGCATCCCGGTCGTAAAGCCTTCCTTCAGCTCGTCTCCTTCATAAGACACCAAAGCGGCCATAAAGCCCTCGTAGGAAGGCGCAGCCCTAAGAGCGAGCTAAGACACAACAAAACAAACACACAAACAGTCACGATTTTGTCCATAGGTGAGGTGTGCAATTTGAAAATAATAATAATTATACCCTCAGATTTTTGGGGATTTGTTTCGATAAAAAAAAAACCTAAATATTATTTTACTGAGAATGTTTCTAGTCACTTTTCTTCTGCATGGTACAGTGCAGTTCAGCTTCTATGGCCCACTTTTGGGTGCTTTTCCACTGCATTCTGTACCTCATGCTTTTTTTAGTACTACCTTGGTTGAGGTTCCATGTGGCCATAACAAAACATCACGATTACACAGCTGATCATTGATTTTCAGAGAATCATCATTACCAGCACTATTAGATTTGCGATACAATACACTAAAACTGTTATATTTAATTTATTTATTTTTAATTCCCAGGTTCTGCTGGTTGACGTATATGCCTAATTTTCCTTGCCAATCTTAAGCCAATTGTAATTGTTAGTTTTTTGGTTCAATTTGGAATTTTCCCAACCATTGCAGAGCAGAGGGGATCAGAGTGTGCGCTCCAGCTTGGCCCCACCCCGATCCTAAATCTGGTCTATTTGAATAGTATTGTTGGTCCGCACGACTAAACTATAGCACTGCTAAAAAAAAAGACACCTGAAATGGCAGCATTGTGGTCAGTAGAAAAGGTTCTGACAATATTTTCGTTGGTAGCCGAGGAGCAAATCCAGTAAGGTGATGTCACAGCAGTAGAGGCAGAGCTACTATAAAAAAATCCCAGCCACTAACTTGCAGTGAAGATGCAAAAAGTCAAGCTGTACCGAACAAGTATTTTTGTGTTAGTACCATGGCTAGTTTACACTTTTGATCCATGAATGTAATATGGCACTAAAAGTGCCAGTTTGTGGCGACAAGTCCCTGTCCTAATGAGTGATTCACTGAATAGTTTATTTAAATGATTCATTGAGGACTTAAAATTGCCTTATCATTAGCTACCTTTCCATCCACCCATTTTTATGCGCATTTTAGATATGCTCATAAAAAAACTGGTTGATGGAAACGCCAAAATGTGCATACATTTTGAAAAATCTTTTTTTTTTTAACAAATTCCAGTATGTGCTTTAAAAAAGGTCATGTAATTTTGTTATAAGCGATCATGTGATAAGGGCGACGCAGTGGCGCAGTAGGTAGTGCTGTCGCCTCACAGCAAGAAGGTTGCTGGGTCGCAGGTTCGAGCCTCGGCTGGGTCAGTTGGCGTTTCTGTGTGGAGTTTGCATGTTCTCCCTGCATTCGCGTGGGTTTCCTCCGGGTGCTCCGGTTTCCCCCACAGTCCAAAGACATGCAGTATAGGTGAATTGGGTAGGCTAAAACTGTCCGTAGTTTATGAGTGTGTGTAAATGTTTCCCAGAGTTGGGTTGCGGCTGGAAGGACATCCGCTGCGTGAAACACCTGCTGGATAAGTTGGCTGTTCATTTCGCTGTGGCGACCCCAGATTAATGGGGACTAAGCCGAAAAGAAAATGAATGAATGAGATCATGTGATAAACCAGCTACCAAAACATCTCAAATGTTGTTTTGGTCATTCTAAAATACCATAACCTTCTCAGTATTTGTGTTATTATATTATTAATGACCTCCAAAATCAAGAGCGCCTGTGCTCCGCGTCTTATGCCTTCAAACGCCACCATGCGTTCACTGCGTTTCAGCATTGTCTTCTAAGGTGCAAGTCATTTATTAAATAAAGTAAAGATTGACGCAGCTTATCCTACCACAGCAAATTCAGTTTTTACTGTTGATATTTGGCGCCAGATAATCAGAAAGTGACAGTTTTGCTTGCTTTGCCTCTTTAGATGGAAACACTGCTTTATTCGCACATCTTTTATGCGATAATCCAGTTTTGAGCATGAAGTTAATTTGCATTTACGGATGGAAACATAAGCTATTTACTCTCCCTCATGTGGTTTTAAACTGTTATGAGTTTCTTTATTCTGTTGAACACAACACATATATTTTGAATGACGATAGTGATTCAAATTGACTATCAATTGACGGTCATAGTAGGAAAAAGAATTACTTTGGAAGTCAATGTGTCCCATCAACCAGCAGTCTTGATGACTCTCTTCAAAGACTTACTTTTTGGTTAAACTATGCCTCCAATTAAGGAGCTAAACACTGCAGTGTTGCTCTGAGTCTTAATGATTTGCTCCAGCTTTATTCTAAACTATTTTCTTTGACAAAAGAAATTACATAATTGTTTCTAATGTGTACTTAATTACTCAATATTACCTTCTTGTTTGTTAATATAAAGTCTGTAAAAATCTGTATCACATTTATCAAAATTGTGCTCACTTCCTGAAATGTCTTGCTTGCTTGAGTAAGTGATATTACTTAAAATGTTAGTTCACCCAAACTAATTAGATATTTTTAAATGATCTTGGGCTTTTCCATCTCTACAATAACAAAGGATGGCAGATTTTTATTTCCAAATTCTATCCATTATGAAAAGTACCTCACATGGCTACGGTAGTTGAATAAAGGGGTTCTTTAGTGAATCCATTCAATTTTGTAAAAAAAAATATCCTTTTGTTGGGGAAACCATTATCAATCATTCTGAGGATTGCAGTCCAACATAATTTTGTACTTCTTTTAAGGTGCAATTTTTGGTGCATTAGCGCCATTAGAACTGTGTATTTCTATCTCTTGATAATGAAAAACATGTAGAAATGAGCGTGGACAAAACAGACAAAACACAGTCTTGTTAGCTAATGCACCAAAAAAATGAAGATGTCAAAGATGTTGATAATGCTTACTGTAAGTTACACAAAATGAACGGAAGTTTTAAACATTTAAAACAAACATTTTTCTTACAAAAGAATCATGGATTTTGATTATTATTGGATATTTGATTAAAGTCGGTTTTCAGACAAAACGTTTGCTTTAAAATTGAAAAATAACAATTCTTACTGCAAAAACGCCTCGAATAACCCATCCATGATACTGCCGTAATGTCTTTCCATATGCATTATCTGAAAGAAAGAAACAAATCAACAGGAGAAATTAACAGTTACTGATGATTACACCATACGTGAATGAAAGTTGCTTGTGTATCTGAAATCCATTCTTTTTACAACACAAAAGGTTTTTACATTTGATCATGTGACTTACAAAGAGCTCCTTGGACGTCCTTCATCCCTGTGTTGATTTCAGAGAGGAATTCTTTGAGGAACTTGAGTCCACGTTTGAGCCACAGCAGTGCCTCTGTGGCTGAGTTTCGCACCTGTGCCACTTCCGTTTTCACCTCGTGTAGCACAATGCTCTGTAAGGTGGGAAAACTCTCCGGATCTGACGCCACCTTCTGCTGGATTTTCTGATGGAGCAAATAAAAAGGATTATCTCTCAGTTTAAGTTACTATGCCCTCTTGTGGTTCCTAAAAGCAAGTGCAGTCTATTGGCAAAGTGTTCTGGCATTTTACCCTAGAATTTGTATTACAGTTTTTCTCCATTGGTTTGGCTCATTTCTTGAAACTGGAATTACATTCTCAAAACAACAAGGACAAATCACCAAACCTCTTGGTAATTGTTCACAACAGAATAGATTTTTCGCATTCATTTCATCGAATTGCAAATGTCTAAGCACATTTAGCCTACATTTAGCAAAATTTCCAAGTGAATAGATCTAGTTGACCTAAACTTATTGTTGATACTCAGTTCAACGGTCGTTTGCTCCAAAATGTGTCAGCATCATTTCATTGTATAAGTCATCACATGCACAATAGTCTGTTCAATTTTCTAAATTAGTCAAGAACATAATACCATGAATATCATATATAGAATCTGTGGAACATTTGATACATTTATTACAGCAACTGACAGTCAGGTGACACTAGAACTTGACTAACAAAGGAGGAATTTGTTAGGATAGGCTGCATATCATTTTCATTGTTTTTTGTTTGTGTGTTTATGTTACAGTATATCATGCTGTACATTTTTTATTCTGATGTATGTTAATTACTTTGTGTGTGATTAATAATAGTTACAATTTCATTGACAGTATGAGTGCAATGTATGATGTCAAACCTTGGAGGCTACTCTTAACCTACAATCCCAACACTATCTCACGGCTATACGTAACTTTTTGATTTAGTGGCTAATTTGAATGAATTTGTACGATCTCATTCATACAATTTAGTATGATTTGCTTATCCCTCAATAATGGTTGGGTTTAGGGGTGGGGTTTGGTGCCACACCTTCTTTTTAAAATTGTACATTTTCGTACGACTGAACACAAACGAATTAGCCACTGAACTGATAAAACGTAAAATAGTTACATTTCCTTGTGAGATCAGACTGAATATCCTTATTTCTTATCATTTTTAAAATCTTATCAATTTATTTTATTTAGTTTTTTACACAATTGCATTCTGTCAAAAGACAAAAAAACAGTTCAGTAACCATTTTCAAAAACTGGGCTAAGACTGAAAGGTGAACATGAGGGACACTTCAGTGGTCCTCTGTCATAGTGACAAAACATCTAAACATTTAGACTTGCAGTGCTTACACAATGCAAAAGGGACAATGGATTTTGGAGGCACTGACTGTTTAAATGAGAAGGATAGTTTTGACACATGTATTAACAGTTTTGGGAAAGATATGAGCTTTTGAGAGTGAGCTATAGTGTTGTGCTGAACTGTAAGACTGATTTGCAAAACAATTTTAGAGTATTGAGAATGTAATTCCAGTTTCAAGAAATGAGCCAAACCAATGGAGAAAAACTGTAAATATAAAGAACATAAAAAAAGGTAACAATTTAGAATAATGGTCCATTAGTCAATGTGTTTACTAACATTAAGTATCAATAAGTTTGTAAAGCATTTATTAATCATAGTTCAACATTAACTGGCATATTATGTAAAAACAAATTAGCATTAGTTAATGCAAAGTGAGTTACCATGAACTAAATTTAACAAGCGTTAAAAAAGGTGAATAAATATCATAATAAATGTATTACTAATAGCTTGTTCATGTTAGTAAATACATTAACTAATGGACAATTATTTTAAAGTGTTACCAACTAAAAAATATAAAAAGTGCTTCACTTTTACTGTTACTAAATATTATATGAACTAAATCTTGTTGCCAAAATTATTCTGATTCAGTCTGATTTGATTATATTGCAAAGTACTGTACAAAAAGGGTTTAGATCAAAGGTTTAAGGGTTGTTTTGCTCTCTTTATTAAGATGCATAGATATTTACATTAGATGTCGCCTACGCTATTGTTGTCTATTGGAAGGAATGTGTCAGTACAGCCACCATTTTAGTAAAGATTAGCGCTCAGACATAAATGTGGGACCAAGGTGTAGTGGAGGACTGGCCATCTAGAGCAATATATATATGCATATAAACATAATTATGATCGGAAGTTTTCCCGGTGTCAATATGCAAAAAAAAAAATTTTATTACAAAAATTATAATTTTACATCACGACTCGTTCACTTAGCTGACAATAATACATGTTTTTGGCACCGCAGAATCTTGTCATATTTCATTTACATTGTTTACTGATTTTATCCAACAAAACTAGCCTAGTATTTAGTGCGAGTTGGTGCTACTTTGCCTTATGGTCAGTGCAGTAATGACTGTACTATCGTCAATACTTGTTTAGCACAAAAGTTTGTTACATACAAAAATGTAAAACAAAATGAAATCTTACCTATAAAATGTTGTGCCTCTATGCTCTGTTTTTTGTTTCTCGTTACTACACCTGTACACAGCGCTAAAGTTAAGCATTTTCAGATTGTCTTTAGTCTTGACTAAGTGCGGTTGAATGACTTGTCCTGGGAGCACTGTACAAATGTGGCGGCACTATTGACGCATGCTCAGGGTCTGTATGCAATATCTAGTGTATATATATCTATGATTAAGATGCAAACAGAAAGAATATATACTCACAAATAAAATCTGGACAAAATGAATTCTTCTGTTAAAGTCAGTACTAAGTGTGATTCCCAATCACACAAAGAATACGCTTACCCTGTGCTTTTTATGTATTTTAGGCTTGGGTCAGTACTTTTCCAATTTGTTTAATCTTTTAATATATAATATTAAACATCACTATAATATTTTCATCTGATTTTACTGTTCAAGTAGAGACAGAGAGATTACAAATGGTCATAAACCACAGCTAAAACAACAGATGTAAGAATGGGCAAAGACTTTTGCACACAATGTATTTGTAATACAAAAGGGGAAAATCATTAGGCTTAAAAAAATCATTGTGTTCAATTATGAATTTCTGTACAAGATATACTGAAATAAAACATTAGATAAATGACATGCAATATCCCAGTTTAAGTTCACTGTTCATGTAATAGTATTAAACAAATCTTTATAATGCACTTACCTTAATGTTTCCAACAAAATCTATTTTAACTGGAGCAAAGACAGTTGGTCCAAGCTTGTCTGGGGGGAGAAAGCATTTGTAAGTACTTCGATGGTTGTTTCTGACTAAACAGGCTTGGGGTCAGTAAAATACTTTTCCCTGAAAAGATGTGCTTTGCATAATATTAAAATGGTTTAATCTTGAATATATTTTTTCATTAATTTAATAGCATCATGTAAACATAAATATTTTACCACAGACTTTGAAATTAAATTAAAAGAGGTCATTTTGTAGCCAAAGCTCTAGAAATTAACATTTTCCTGGTAAGTGACTGCCAGTTGACGAGTGGAAAAAGAACAAAATGGTACTAAACATAATCTAAACATAGCAATAGGCAAAATGTCTGAAACTCTGTGATGGAAAAAAATAAAACATGATAAATTATAGAAAAGAAAAAAAATTTTTTGATAAATGGAAATATTCCAGAAATTCTATGATCTGTGGGGACCCTGCAGTATTCAAAGTTCTACCGTATGTTTGATCAAATAAATGCAGACAAAAACAACACTTTCTTTGTTTTAAAATTTTTGGCACTAAATCATTTAATAAATTGTGATGATCGATAAAATGTGTGCAAAATAGCCATCCAGTTTATGTGCTGTCAAATGATTTACATTACCTGCATACTGATGTTGCTGATGATCAACCACCACCCACAGAAAAACACTAGCAATGAAGCGAAATGCCCATTCAAATGTAAAGAGATGTGCAAAAGCTACACCAATACACTAACTAGTGCCACCAAAAACTAAATAAAAAACACCCCGATCTTCATTGCTATGCATTTAAAAAGTATATATATATATATATATATATATATATATATATATACTTTTTATATATATGTTTGTCGTTATATACCCTCAGAGGGTATATACCCTGACCTTTGTTCATATTTAAATGCAAATTAAGATAATTTAGATGAAATCCAGGAGCTCTCTTGCCCTCCATAGACAGCAAGGATCGTCCATAACAGGAACCAAAGCACTGTCAAAACATTTCATGTATAGGGATGCACCGATACCAGTATCGGGTCGATAATTGGTTAAAATACTCGTACTGATACCATTCAACAGTAATTCATTACATGGATGTGATTTGTTGTCCTACCTGACTTCAATGTCTTAATGTATTAATTAGCCTAATTTATTATTAGCTTAATACATTATTAATGAATCTATATGCTTCTGAAAAATAAACCGAATATGAAATATGATCTTTGCATAATGATCACAGCTAAACAAGCTAGCACTCATTTTATATAAAAAACTTAAAAAAATGAAAGAAATTTTAATTAATGGAACATTATGTAAACAATCTAAAGACTACAGGCTAAATAAAAGCGCCTCGTCAGAGCTAGGCTAAGCATATTAAGCATATTAGGCTAAAATATTTTCATTAATATTAAAAAGATTAAAACACAATTCAAAGTAGCCACCCTTTAATTTTTTGTTTTCGTATATTTTTTATCAAACGAAAAATGCAATGGATTGTTTATTTTGGTTTTCATTTTATTAGAATTAATATAATTATTAGGCTACACAACTTCTACATACCATCGGCTCTTATTGCGTTTTTATATCCGACAGATAGACTTTTTGGCTCAAAGACATTTATGCCTGTTAATTTCAGTGCTGTATTTTGACAGATTTTGCAAAGGCTTTAGCTATTTTAACTGTCAGCTGGTACCAGCCTCAGTTTTGCGACTTGACGTGTGGCGTCTAAATATCATGTCTGGACAACAGCGAGAGAGAGAGAGATGAGATCCCACCTCAGATTTGATGTGTGGCCGCACGTCACAGTTACTTTACTGCAAGTTTTTATTATTGGCTCATCTAAATTAACTTTTCAATCGATTAAAAGCCGAAATATTGCCAGACAGACGAAACAACTTTCGGTTTTGGAAGAGGGCAGCTTCAGTGATAAGACGCACACACACGCAGGATACACTCTTGTAGGCCTATTTATTATAGATTTTTTTAAATATAATCAAGTGCACAAAAGAACAACTGAACTTCGGAAAAAGTGATCACTGCAGTTGCCGCAATGGTTGCTTTGTTTCTCTGCAGTTGGCTTGTCAGAGGCGCGGCATTGCCAAATCACTTTTGGTTTAACAACAAAATAAGATTATTTATTATTAAACATTGTGAGATGATGGTTGCGTGATTTTTAAAATGAGAGTATGCATTGGGCATTTATGGCTATTGATCTTATCCGGGACCCACCCATAGTTAAACATCAAGTAGCCTACGTTTTGATTACCTGACCCGTGGATTAACGGTAGGACTTCTGAATATGTGACCGTCATCTTCACTGTATGGATATTTATAACAAAACAGAGCCCATAACATAACTGCCTTCTTTTATTTTCACTGAAAATACAAAGCATACCCTCTCTTTCGCTGTATATCAGTTTTAATAATCAATAATGGCCATGATAAAAGTATAACGTACAATAAGTTTAAACATTATAGGGAATAAATGCAAGCAATCAGTCAAATAAGCAGAATCAGTGTACATGGTTACATTAATGAATATAATAACTTATCTTTGCGCTCAGCCAAAACACGTTAGCCTACCTGAGAACAACTAATAGATTCAAAAGACCAAAGTGGAGGAATATGTCCTTAGATATAGACAAGATGAATTTAATATAACATTTAACAAATATAGTGAGATTAGATCCAGCGGTAGATCCTTGATGAACAGTCCGACGTGCACAGCTCTCATATGGGTAGATGTGTTTAAAGCACACTGCAGTGCATGTCAGAGAGAGTGTGTGTGTGTGTGTGTGTGTGTGTGTGTGTGTGTGTGTGTGTGTGTGTGTGTGGTCACATCACGTGATCTTCATCGGTATAGTGTGGACAACTGTTCAGAAACGGTTTTCATTTTAAAACACTGTTTTAAAACTAAACGTATTAGTGTAAATGGGGCCTTAATTTGGGTCCTGAAGATGAAGAAATGTCTCAGAGAATTAGAATGACATGAGTATTTAAGCTGAGTAATTAATTTTCATTTTTGCGAGAACTAACTCTTTAATGGCCACCAGTGTAATTTTTTCGAAATTGTACATATAGCATTTTTAAGAGAATCATTGTTACGCTGATGACACCTAGTTGTATCTTCCTTTAAATTGTAATGATTAGGCCATTTTTTGTGCCTGATGGAGTGTCTGGATGAAATAAAGGTCTGGATGGCATCTGTTTTTTTTTTTTTTTTGCAGTTAAATGACTCCAAATCAGATGTGATGATTTTTGGTGCATCTAAAGTAGCTGAGAAACTGGCCATTCGCTCAAGCCCCTTGCAACCAATGTGAATATGCACGTGAGGAACCTGGGGGTGATTTTTGATTCGGAGCTGAAATTCTTTGCGATTGTGAAAGCTACTTTCTTTCAGCTAAGGGGCATTGCTAAGTTAAAGAACTTTTTAAGCTTCAAAGATTTGGAAACTGTTAGTCACATGTTTATCTCTTCCAGACTGAACTATTGTAACTCTGTGTACCTAGGTTTGGTGAAAAAGCTTACTGCATGGCCATAGAAAGTGCAAAATGAGGCAGCCAGACTCTTAACTGGCACAAGGAAGTGCACTAGTATATCCCCTGTGCTGGTTTCTCTACACTGGTTGCCCATTGAGTATAGAGTGCAATATAAGGTAGGGATGCTACGATCGATCGGCCAGATCTGGCTGATCTCATGAACCGATCACAATTGTTTGTTTACAAGTTTACAAGCAGAGTAAACATATAAAAACTGAAACTTTTTGTATATCAGTACTGAACGTTCTGCAATTTCAACAATATTGCAGGTTCATTAAAACCTGACTGGAAATATCAGGGAAATAAAAAGAAACATGTTCAAGGAACTATATGCTACATTTTTTTATTATTCTCTAAGGTAAGGAGAGATTAAGTTAGCTTAAGTTAGATTAAATTACTTAGAGGGAAAATGTGGTTTATGCATTATAAGGCTTAAAGCATCAGAATCAGTACTTGGTATAGGGCGATCACCATGACAAGGAATTGGTACTCGGTATCGGTGTAAAAATCCTGATCGGAGCATCCCTAATATAAGGTAGTGCTAATGGTTTTTAAAGGACTTCATGGTCTGGGACCAGAGTATATCTCCAACCTATTACAAAGACACTGTTCGTTTAGACAGCTAAGTTCTTTCCGTGCCTTCTTGGACTTTCTCTTAACATCGGATTCTGTGACTCTTTAGACTGTTTTAAATCAATGCTGAAAACACATTTCTGCCCTTATTATGGTACATACAGTAGGTGTCAAATTTAATCTCTGGAGGGCCGCAGTTCTGCACAGATTTGCTCCATCCCTGGCCAAGTTGTGTTGTTTTAAACGTGCTTTAGAAATAAACTGAATTGAAGTTGAAAATAAAAGCATACAGTTGAAACCAGAGGTTTACATACACTATAAAAAGGCACATAACATTTTTTTTTTTTAAAACGTCTCATGTTAAATCATTCTAAATGTTTACTATTTTAGGTCTGTTAAAATAACCAAAATGATTTACATTTGCTAAAATGGCAGTATAATGAAAGATTTTTTTAATATATATATTTATTTATTAACTTCTAGACCAGGGGTGTCCAAACTTGGTCCTGGAGGGCCGGTGTCCTGCAGATTTTGGCTCCAACTTGCCTCAACACACCTGTAAGGACGATTATAGAAAGCCTAGTAAAAAGCTTGATTAGGTAGCCCAGGTGTGTCTGATTGTGGTTAAAACTAAACATTGCAGGACACCGGCCCTCCAGGACCGAGTTTGGACCCCCCTGTTCTAGACAGTCAAACGTTTATATACATTTCGCTAGAATTTTTAGCTTTGCCTTTAAACTAAATAACTTGGGTCAAACATTTTGGGTATCATTCCACAAGCTTCTCACAATAGTTTGCTGGAATTTTGACCCATTCTTTCTGACAAAACTGGTGTAACGGAGTCAGATTTGTAGGCTGTCTTGCTCGCACATGCTTTTTCCAACTCTGCTCACAAACTCTGTTCCTAGGCTTGTAAGCTTTTCTCTTTGTTCTCCAAATGGTCATTATGGCCAAACAGTTAAATTTTAATTCCATCAGACCACAGAACATGCCTCCAAAAATTTAAGTATTTTCCAGTGTGATTTTGCAAATTGTAATCTGGCTTTTTAATGATGCTTTTAGAGTAATGACTTCTGCCTTGCTGAGTGGCCTTTCAGCTCATGTTGGTACTCGTTTCACTGTGTATAATGAAACTCTCTTACCAACTTCAGCCAGCTTCTTCACAGCGTCTTTTGCTTTTGTTCTAGGGTTAATACACACAGTTTGCACCATAACAAGTTCATCTCTGGGACACAGATTCCTTCTCCTTCCTAAGCGGTATGATGACTGAACATTCCCATGTTGTTTATACTTTCATATAATTGTTTGAACAGATAAATGTGGCACCTTCAGGCATCTAGAAATTGTACTCAAAGAGGAACCAGACTTGTGGAGGTCCATAATTGTCTTCCTGATGTCTTGGCTGATTCTTTTGATTTTCCCATGTTGTCACACAAGAAAGCAGTGTGTTAGAAGTTTTCCTTAAATACTAATTTACAGTTGTGCCTCCAATTAACTAAAATGTTGTCAATTAGCAAATCAGAAACTTCCAAAACCTTGACACAATCATCTGGGCTTTTTCAGAGAAGTAGTAATCTTATTGTATGTAAACTTTTGACTTTCAAGCAATGTTATAAAAATAAAAAAATAAAAAAAACTCTCATTATTCTGCTATTAAGCAAATAGAAACAATTCTGGTGATCCTATCTTACCTAAAAGAGAAAAAGTTTAGTCACATGTAACATCTGACTTTTTTATGAATAGTTATGTGCCTTTTTATACAGTGTATGTAACCTTCTGGTTTCAACTCTATATCCTTTGTGATTGTTGACCTTCATTAGACTTTTGTCATTCCTGGCCACATACTCACCAAACTTTCCCAGTACAATGACATAGCAGAGCATGCATGACCATGCCTGAAGGAGAATGAGGTGCTAATGTGACTAATAATATGTACAATATAAAAAAAAACATAAAAAAAATAAATCAAGGACACATGGTGAGCCAGCACATGCACATAATGACAGAAATAAGTGTTCCCCGTAGCCTTTATAAACCTTCAATAAGCATGACCCTAATGAGAGCAGAGACTGAGAGAGACGGGATTTGCAGGAAGAAAAAGACAAAAGCGAAAAATGGGCAGAAAATAGAAAGAAAAAGAAAGACAGATAGAGAGTGTCCTACCTAAAACTGGTACTATAGCATAGCAAGAATCCAAAAAGGCCTGTGTGGGAATACCACTGTCCTCCTCCAGTATTATATCACTAAATCTACAAGAAAACAAACCACAGACATTCAGACAAGGACAATACATTAGTGTACACGCCAACAAAGCACACATTTATTTGAGAAAAAACAAAAAACAAAGCAAACATAGCCAAAGCTGAAGAAAAAAAAACTGTTTGGAGCATGCAGTCCTTAATTAAGAACAGCACACATTAAATAAAATACAGGTATTCTTTAAATGAGACACCTTCACAATGATATAATAATACTGAAAAAGGTTTTCATATTTGAACACTGACACACTAATTGGATCATATTTTGATCACATTACTGGTTCAATTTAATTTAGCCAAATAAAGGAACAGATTAGTGCTGTTGTTATTTGATGATCTCATCGATGCACAAAAAAGATGAAAGAATTAAATAGCAAAAAAATAGAAACATCTACAAACCATCATCACAGGCCAGGCTTCATTTTGAGCGATTAAAAGAAAACATACCATGATAAATGTTTGACCATGAACCATTTGCCTTTCAAAGCTTTACATGCTTTTATATTGACTTTGTCAGACATTTAGTTAATTGTTTTGGAACTTTCCACAAACATGGTAACCTTCAGAAAGTCAATCAAAGTATTATACATATTGTACACAATGCATGTAAAATGAGCTTTTTTTAAACAGCAATTTATTTATTTTTTTACATTTATGCAAACCATGTCACCAAAATAATAATAATAATAATAAATGTTGGTTGAGAGTTTTTAATATACATTTATGTTCAACACAGTTATTGTCTGTGCCATTCTTTTACACAGAACAAGAATTATTGAAATAATTAAACTGTATTTATGAAAATTGCTATGCATTTAAAAGGTTTACCCCCGTAAAAAAATTCTGTCATCATTTGTTCATCCTTAACCATATGCTGATATATTCCTCTGAGACTTTGCGTTCATATTTGAATGCAAATTAAAATATTTTAGATGGAATTCAGGAGCTCTCTTGCCCTCCATATACAGCAAGGATCGTCCATAAAAGGCAACCAAAACATTCCATGTGACTCCAGAACATTTTTGCCCAGCAAAAAATAAATAAATAAAACTGCCAAAAGGCCAAAAAAATTACTAATATTGTAATCAATTATATTGTAATCAATGTAAATAAAGTTCTGCTTTGCACACTTCAAGCTTGGTGAACTCTGACCTGCAAAATCTCATCACGTGAATGTGTAAGGCCAATCAAAGATCAAAACATGACCTTTACAGAAATTTAAAACACGGACCAATCGCTCACTTTTTTTTTTTAAACGTCCAATCTTGTTGTTTAATCCCGCCCATTTTCGCAGCACCGTACAACAGATTTTCGTATGCTTAAACTCTATGCGACCGTGGCGTTAGTAGGATTTGAATTAGCACTTGGTAATTAAAGACAGGTGTGTTTGGTTAAGGTTAAAGCTGAACTCTGCAGGAAGGTAGATCTCCAGAAACAGGGTTGGGCTATATATGGTTGCTTGCTTGATAAAATGTTAAAGAATGTGATATTTTTTGTGTTTCTTTTCTTTTTTTTATCAAAACAAAAGGTAGCATTTGGTAACAGGTTTGGCTAATTCCAAATAATTAATAAAATAGCTTTTCACTACATTTAATTTAACAGCAATTCATTAACATTTTCATTCATCCATTCTTTTCGGCTTAGTCCCTTTATTAATCAGGGGTGACCACAGTGGAATGAACCGCCAACTTATACAGTATATGTTTTACGCAGTGAATGCCCTTTCAGCTGCAACCATTCACTGGGAACCACCCATACACTCTTGTATTCACACACATACACTATGGCCAATTTAGCTTATTCAATTCACCTATAGCGCATGTGGACTGTGGGGGAAACTGAAGCACCCGGAGGAAACCCACACAAACACGGGAAGAAAATGCAAACTCCACACAGAAATGCCAACTGACCCAGCCTGGGCTTGAACCAATGATCTTCTTGCTGTGAGGCGATCATGCTACCCACTGCACCACCATGACCTCATTAATACTTTAATAAATAAATACTTTTAATTTACTAGGAGCTTAATACCTGTGATGTGGAACAGTAGAAAATTAATTGGTTAAAACTACTTCTCAAAGCATAGATAACAGTTTAGTTTGGGTATCAAAGTCCACCCTGTTTGTGGAAAGTACCTTTTACATTGAGATCCAACCAGGTTAGACGCAAAAAGTGTTCAGTGTAAAGGGTGTTACTTTTGCACAAGAAACAAAATCACAGTAGTAAGATTAATAATATGTCACTGTGGGTAGAGAAAATGCAACAATTACACCACAGACTTCAACTACAAGTGTTCATTTTTATGAAGCATCAAATAAATCCTTTTTTCCTGAAGAATTTCACTGATTCTTCAAATAGACCTTGCAGTTAATGTAAAAAAAAATATCCTTTAACACAAGACACACTTTATTGCGTTGCACCTGGTTAACTATGAAAAATGTGCCCACACTTTACAATAAGGTTCCATTGGTAGTGTATTTATTAACATGAACTAAGGATGAACAATACTTGTATAGCATTAATTAATTTTACCTCATGTTTAAATCCACATTAACATAAGTTAATGCACCATAAATTAATGAAAACTAACAATGAATGAATGTTTTTTAATGAACTAATGTTAAAAATATGAATAATGTAATAAAAGAACTGTTTGTTTTTATTAAAGTTAGTTAAAACATTTAGCAACACTAACTACTGAAACCATATTGTAAAGTGTTACTTCTCATTGTAGATTTCTAGTCCCTCAGTCTAGATTTATATGATTTATAGTCTAGGTTTATATGAAAATGCTGTAACAATTCTATAAACAAAACCCTAAAAAAAATGTTAGCTTATACGTTAATATTAGCATGACTATATAAACCGACAACCGGATTCTGAAAAGTGTAAATGTGTGAAGTACATTCATGTCGTTCCCTCAGGATCACAGCAATGGAGGCGCCTCATACCTGTGGCTCATGGTACTGAAGAATGTGTCCACCTTATCTTCATCTTCCTCTTCTTTTTTGTTCTCGGACTGGGGTTCATTCACTTCCAGGTCAGCCTGGATGTCTTGTTTGTTCTGTGTGGGGCTCATGGAGACTTCCTGTTGTTCTTCTTGGCTGTGGTCTGCATCTTCTGTCAATCGGTCCTTCTGTTGCTCTTCAGCAGGTTCTTCATGGTCCTGTGTGCTTGATGAAGAGCCATTATGAGGCTCAATGAGATTATCTTGGTCCTCCATTAAACCACTTTCTGAAGAGAGCAAGACGTAGAAACAGGTGAGGAGAGTTGTGTCAAACTGCTGCATCTAAAACTACTTCTGACTTTACCATCAACCAAATTAAAAGATCATGAAACCCCCACACACATTTTCTGAGATTTTAAGTTGTGTACATATTTGAAGTCAGAATTATTAGTCCTCCTGAATTATTAGCCCCCCTGTATATTTTCCCCCAAATTCTGTTTAATGGAGAGATTTTTTTAACACATTTCTAAACACAAAAAGTTTTAATAACTCATTTCTAATAACTGGTTTCTTTTATCTTTGCCATGATGAAAGTAAATAATATTTTACTAGATATTTTTTAAGATACTAGTCTTCGGATTACAGTGCATTTTAAAGACTTAACTAGGTTAATTAGGTAGGTTAGGGTAATTAGGCAAATCATTGTATAACGGTAAATGTCTACAGAACAAACCACTAATAATAGGGCTAATTTATCTAATAATAGGGCTAATAATATTGACCTTATAACGGTTTTCAAAAAAAATTATTTTATTTCAGCCTAAATAAAACAAATAAAACTTTCTCCAAAAGAAAAAAATATTATCAGACATACTCTGAAAATTTCCTTGCTCTGTTAAACATCATTTGGGAAATATTAAAAAAGAAAAAGAAAAAAAAGAAAAATATCATAGGAGGACTTCAACTGTATAGAGGTTACATATTGGTGAAAATAGTAATATAAATCCTAATACTGATGTCAACAGATTCTGTCTGTTTCTCCACATTTATTCATGAGAAAGAGTCTGTTCAATAATAATAATTGTGCAATAAATAAATCGTGAATAAATGAATCTTCATAGTAATGTATTTTTTCTTAAATTAGCCTGTTTTCATGCAAATAATTTATGTCTAAATTCACCTAAATCCCAGCTTAATCTTGTTTTTGTGCAATATTCCTTTGTGCGGTCATCTGTAGGACCACTGTGTGATTCGGGGAACTCTGAGGGAGACAACTGCTCTCAGAGTTGCTGTATCTGCTGCTTTCTGTGTCTCAAGGTGTGTGTGTGTGTGTGTGTGTGTGTGTGTGTGTGTGTGTGTGTGTGTGTGTGTGTGTGTTCTGC
>CAIGQZ010001680.1:1413231-1447775 GCA_903798205.1 Danio tinwini | reverse complement strand
CTATCTATCTATCTATCTATCTATCTATCTATCTATCTATCTATCTATCTATCTATCTAGCAGGCTGCACTTTATTTACAATATCTGAATTAAGGTAAACATTTGCTCATATCATAAAAAATGAAGCCTGTCTTTAAAGTCTGCAAGTCATTTGTTCAGCATTGGATAATTCCATTGATTCCATCGGTAAAACTCACCTCTGCAGCAGGTGTTAATGTCAACCAGAGACTCACAGGCAAGTCTTGTTTCTTAAAAAAATCCAGCAAAACAATCTTGTTTTTTTTTTGTTTTTTTTGTTTTTTGTATCTGTATCCTTACCCACGACACATATACTGCTGCTTCTCACAGTCTAAACTACAACCTGTGTTGAAATCATTTATACTTCACCTACGCTCACAAACCCTCCTCCTCCTTTCTCTTATTGGTCCGCTGCACTCAGGATTTAATTTCATTTCACCTGTGATTAGTTGAAAGAGTCGCTTTGGGCCAATAAACCGGCTCAGTTGTCTGATAAAGTCAAACAATGCTGCCGTTCACACCCCTGAACCTGGAACAGCAAAAAAAAAATAATCTATAAGCAGAGAGAACCAACGCCTAACTAGAACTGACCAAGCACTAATTACACCAACATATTTCACATACTGCAAATTTGAGTTGTTACACTGTCACAAGTTCACATACTGTATAGTCTGTACTTAAAGGGCTAGATCACCTAAAAATAAAAATTCAGTTATCATTTAATGTACTCACTTTTTACCTGTTCAATTTTCTTTATTAGGTTGAACACTAAACAAGTGACATTGAAGAAATCAGGAAACCTGTAAGCATTAGCTTTCATACACAGAAAAAACCCAACAGTCAACTTTATCAAATGAAATGAGTGTAGTTCACTCAAAATTTACTGAAAGTTAATTCTACTCATTTGAAAAGAGTTTTGAACTCCGTGTTGAAGGTAAAGAGTTAATTAAATACCTCATTACTTCAACTAAAATGGAGTAAGTTCACAGTACTTGTATAGATTAGTTTTTTTTTTTTTACTCGGATGGTTTGTAAGAATCAGTTTCCTCAAACGGTTTGAGTTGCCTTAACTTACTCGGTTTTACAGTACTCAGTTGTTTTGAGTTCTTTTTGAGTTCTTTTAATGCTCAAATTAGTGGCGACGCTGTGGCGCAGTGGGTAGCATGATCACCTCACAGCAAGAAGGTCACTGGTTTGAGTCTCAGCTGGGTCAGTTGGCATTTCTGTGTGTTTGCATGTTCTCCCCGTGTTCGCGTGGGTTTCCTCCGGGTGCTCTGGTTTCCCCCACAAGTCCAAAGACACATGGTACAGATGATTTGGGTATACTAAAATTGACCTGAGTAAATGAGTGTGTATGGATGTTTCCCAGTAATGGGTTGCAGCTGGAAACTCATCTGCTGCACAGAGCATATGCTGGATGGGTTAATGGTTCATTTTGTTGTGGCGACCCCAGATTAATAAAGGGACTAAACTGAAAAGAAAATGAATGAATGAATGAATGAATGCGCTCAAATTGCTTCGTGTACTCAAATGGATTAAGTTCACAGTACTTATTAGGATTCATTTTGGAACTTAAATGGTTTGTTGCAATTGGTTTCCTCAAATGGTTTGAGTTATCTTAACTTTTTAGGTTTTACAGTGTAGGATTTGGTTTTCCTACACTCCAAAAATATGTTTGCTGCTTGTTCAAACTTAATTAAAATGAGCTGAACAACACAGATCTTTATATTTTTAGAGACAACTTAATTATTTTATGTTCAATCAACTTTAAAATAGCAAAAAACTATTAAATTAACTTAATCGGTTTGAATTGATACAAGATTTACTAACATTGTTATTATAAATGTTTATTTAACATTCTACTATGGATGTCAATCAACTTTCTTCAAAATATCATCTTTTGTGTTCAACAGAAGAAAGAAACTCATAAAGGTTTGGAACCACTTGAGAGTGAGTAGAGTGAGTACATTTTTTTCTGTCTGTCTAAGTTTACATAATTGTTTTACACATTTAAGTGGATTGAACATAAAACAATTAAGTTGTCCCTAAAAATTGCAAGAATTGTGATTTTTGTGATTCAGCTTATTTTAAGTACTTTAAACTTTGATCCATCCATCTAGCTATCAATCTACACTCAAAAAAATATTTTGTTGCTTATTTATAATGAGCTGAATCATCTATCTATCTATCTATCTAGCACTTACCACTTGAAAGCAAGTAAACAGTGAGTACATTATCATTTTGGGGTGAACTCTCCCTTTAATATAAGCTTTGACATTTATATTTAACTGAAATGAATTGGTTTTAATTTAACTAGAACTATTCTACCAATATTATTAAGCTTGATTGATAATCAGAAGTATTTCCACTATCTACAATACTATTCTGGCCTCTTTTCTTCATCTATGTTAAGCTGTAATTCAATATGAATTGAATAAAAGTCCAGAATCAGTGATTTTTAAAAGTAACCAGATTTGCATAATTTAATAATAAATCAGCATTTGATAAATTACAATCATAATTACAATCATTCTTCACAGAAAATAGCTTCAAAAAGGTCTTTTATCAAATAAAGAGTCTGAAGGAAGGTACCATTTGTGATGTATATATTTTTTTTTTCTGAGGTGAATAACCCTCAGCGGTTTAAGTTGAACACGATACACACAATTCTGTTCAGCGACATTCTTGAAATGGGATCAAGTCCAAGGAGGAAGAAACAAGCACTAAGTAAATTCTCACAGAAACATTTTGTTCAGTCACAGAGCGATGTGACGTTAATCACTTCTTTGTTGTTAGGTTGAACAAGAAATAATTGGAAGGAGGCATGAGTTTAGAATAGAATTATTAACACTGAACAGCAACAACAACAACACCAACAAAAATAACTATTCACACTCCATGTAAAATTAAAAAAGTGCTTTACATACACATGATCTTAATGGCCTTGCCATAGTAGCACATATTTTATATTTAACAACCTCATGGGGCCAAAACTATATACTGTTTTTTTATTCTTTGCAGTATGTCAGTTTCACAATGTTGATTCATGGTTTTCAGTCACATGACTGGCGTGGAAACCTGGAGGGTAGAACATGAATATTAAGATCAGCTCTCAAAAGAAGAAAAACAGATAAAGCTTTGGAGAAAAAAAAGTTAAGAGAGCTCTTGAAAAACTCTTAGATTTTCTGTATTTGTGATTTTATAGATTGGTATTTGTAAAAATGTAATGCTTTTATACTGTAATCTACATATCTTAAATTTAAAATTAAATGTTATTTATGGCATTGTATTGCATAAAAGGTGCCTTTTTTATTTGATTTTTTAAGGCAACGCAATACCAATGTTTTAAGTTCAAAAGAGATATGAAATTAAAAACATATATGCTGGAATAATCCTAATTTTGTGGTTATTTAACTTTAGTTTGTTTTTGTTTTAGGCACCTGATGCAGTATTAAAAAAGTGACAATATATTACAATGTAATAAGATCAAAACCACAATACTGCGGTGGCTGAGAGAGCTTAAGTGAGCTTAAGAAAACACATGCAAATAGAAAAATGCTAACAAACTGAGAAAACATTCATCAGTTTGACAACACACATGCTCAAATATTCACACCACATGCAAATATAAAACGCACAGCAAGACCTCAATGAAAATGTGGCAGGGGATCCCAAAATTTGATTTAGATATTGTGGTTAGTTAACTTTATTTGTCACCATAGGGAAATATGATTTGCAGCATACACTCACAGAGACCTCTGGCAATAACTTGCCTAACTACCCCAACCTGCCTAGTTAACCTAATTAACCTAGTTAAGCCTTTTAAATGTCACTTTAAGCTGTATAGAAGTGTCTTGAAAAATATAGTAAAAATTATTTTCTGTCACCATGGCAAAGATAAAATAAATCAGTTATTAGAAATGAGTCATTAAAACTATTGTGTTTAGAAATGTGTTGAAAAACTCTCTCCGTTAAACAGAAACATTTGTTGTGTTGTAATTTTGCGTGCACGTGTGTTGTCAAATGTTTTCTCAGTTCCTTAGTGTTTTTCTATATGAATGTGTTTTCTTAATTTGAGCATGTTTGAGCTTTCTCAGCCACTGTACTATACACCTCACTGACAATGCATACAGATAAGCCTATAATATGAACCAATGCATTAAACCATATTAAACATTTTGTGAATAATGGTTCACAATGCTTAGCATGCAGTGTAGTGTCCTGCAGTCACATTCTGGGTGAATCTGTTCACTTGTACAGTGCATCCTGAAAGTATTCATAGCGCTTCATTTTTTTTCACTTTTTTATGTTACAGCCTTAACCCAAAATGGATTAAAATCATTTATTTCCTCAAAATTCTACACACAATACCCCATAATGACAATGTGAAAAAAGATTTTTTGAAATTGTTGCAAATTTATTTAAAATAAAAAAAAAAAACCCTGAAAAATCACATGTACATAAGTATTCACAGCCTTTGCTCAATGCTTTATGCACCTTTGGCAGCAATTCCAGCCTCAAGTCTTTTTGAATACAATGCCACAAGCTTGGGACACCTGTCTTTGGGAATTTTTGCCCATTCCTTTATGCAATACCTCTCAAGTTCTATCAGGTTGGATGGGAAGCGATGGTGTACAGCCACTTTCAGATCTCTTCAGCGATGTTCAATAGGATTTAGGTCTGGGCTCTGGCTGGGCCACTCAAGGACATTCACCAAGTTGTTGTGAAGTCACTCCATAAATATTTTGGCGGTGTGCTTTGGGTCATTGTCCTGCTAGAAGATGAACCGTCACCCTTGTCTGAGGTTAAGAGCACTCTGAAGCAGGTTTTCAGTCAGGATGTCTCTGTACATTGCTGCATTCATTTTTCCCTCTATCCTGACTAGTCTTCCAGTTCCTGCTGTTGAAAATTATTCCCACAGCATGATGCTGCCACCACTATGCTTCACTGTAGGGATGGTATTAGCCTGGTGATGAGCGGTGCCTGGTTTTGTCCAAACGTAACACCTGGCATTTACTCAGAAAAGTTGAATTTTAGTCTCATTAGACCAGAGATATTTGTTTCTTATGGTCTGAGAGTCCTTTAGATGCCTTTTGGCAAATTCCAGGCAGGGAGTAGCTTATAAGGCTTCCCCAGCCTTGTGCCTCGAGACAATCCTGTCTCGGAGGTCTACAGACAATTCCTTTGTCTTCATGCTTGATTTGTGCTTTGACATGCACTATCAACCCTGGGACCTTATATAGACAGGTGTATGCCTTTTCAAATCATGTCCAATTAACCGAACCTACAACAGGTGAACTCCAATTAAACTGCTGAAACATCACTAGTATGATCAGTGGAAACAGAATGTACGTGAGCTCAATTTAGAGATTCATGACAAAGGCTATAAATAGTTATGTACATGTGATTTATTTTTTTGTTTTGTTTATTTTTTTTTCCATTTTTTTTTGTTTTTTTTTATACATTTGCAACAATAAAAAAAAAATAATTCACATTGTCATTATGGTGTATTGTGTGTAGAATTTTGAGGAAATAAATTAATTTAACCCATTTTGGAATAAGGCTGTGACATAAAAAAATGTGGAAAAAGTGAAGCGCTATGAATACTTTCCGGATGCACTGCAAATAGTTCACGTCATTGATGAGGCATGTATTTTGTTGGTATACTTGATAAAAAAAAAAAAATTGGCGGTCATTGGAGGAAAGCCGTATTTTGCACTCTTTTTTTGTTATATATTTTGTGTGTGTTCATATAAGGGTGTGACATCACATAAAAACTATGAAATTTTCTATAGATTCATATGTGAACTAAAGAATCAATGCATTATACTTATTTGGCAGCAGAGAAAAAAAAAACTGTTTTAGAATTTTATTTGACCAAAATTCCCATTAATAACAATTCATTCTGCATTAAAGCTGAACGGTCACACTGTCAGTCCAAATCTCTCCACACTTTGTATCACAATTATTCAGATCTGATTTGTGCGTGTTTTTTTCATTTTGTTTTATGGAATATCTGAACTGGTCTATAGAGGTCATTAGTGGCCATCCAACTTTTCATCAGCACTCTTTCCGTAAGTATTATTTGCATTTAATTTTTTTCCAAAAATCATGAACAAAACCAAAACTGCAAACCAACATTTGAGCTAAAGCAAAGAAGTATATGAAAATAATACAAAAAAGAAACAAAAGTGTTTAAAAAAAAAAAAAACATCACCTAAACACTGCAATTGATGAACAAACGAACAGACAAACCAATCTTTCATTAAAAGCAGTTGGTTGTGTCTACAGAAACAACGTATTTTAAGTTAATCGCAAAGTTTCTCTACTTCATGAAAGTGGGTAGAGATAAAAAATATATTTTGCCACAGTTTCCAATCAGTAGCCATGATGCCATTCTAACTTGAAGGGAATCTTTTGAGTTTGCCAAAAAGAAAGAAATCCCAGGTGCATTTCCATCAATAGCATATATATAGTTAAAGTCAGAATTATTAGCCCCATTTTGAATTTTCTTTTCTTTTTTCAATTATTTCCCAAATGATGTTTAACAGAGCAAGGAAATTTTCACAATACTGTATGTCTGATAATATTTTTTCTTCTGGAGAAAGTCTTATTTTTTTTCGGTTACAATAAAAGCAGTTTTAATTTTTTTTAACGCCATTTTAAGGTAAAAATTATTAGCCCCTTTTAAGCTATATTTTTTACGATAGTCTACAGAACAATACAATAACTTGCCTAATTACCGTAACCTGCCTAGTTAACCTAATTACCCTAGTTAAGCCTTTAAATGTCACTTTAAGCTCTAATGAAGTGTCTTGAAAAATATCTAGTCAAATATTATTTACTGTCATCATGGCAAAGATAAAATAAATCAGTTATTAGAGATGAGTTATTAAAACTATTATTTTTAGAAATGTGTTGACAAATCTCTCCGTTAAACAGAAATTGGGCAAAAAAATAAACAGGGGGGCTAATAATTCAGGGGGACTTCAACTATATATATATATATATATATATATATATATATATATATATATATATTTATTTATTTATTTATTTATTTATTTATTTATTTATTTATTTATTTATTTATTTATTTATTTATTTATTTATTTTTGATGTTTTCATCATTCGTTTCTCATGTGATACTTCAAACTATGTATTAACACGGTGATCAAAATATTTGTGACTGATTTCTGTAAGGAATTATGGGTAACGTAGTTTATCAAATATGGTAGATTTAAAAATAGGCTGAATTAATTCAAACATATGGGTTCAGCTAAAGCATATACAATCGATTAAAAACTGCAGGGTTCCCAACACTTTCTGTTGATGTTAAAAATTGGTTTCCCTAAAGATAAAATAAATAGTTTTTTTTGTTTTCTTTTCGGCTTAGTCCTTTTATTAATCTGGGGTGACCACAGCGGAATGAATTGCCAACTTATTCAGCATATGTTTTGCGCAGCAGATGCCCTTCCGGTTACAACCCATCACTGGGGAAACATCCATACACACTCATTTACACACATACACTATGGATAATTTAGCCCAATTCACCTATAGCGCATGTTTATGGGCTGTGGGGGAAACAGGAGCACCCGGAGGAAACCCACGCAAACACAGGGAAACATGCAAACTCCACACAGAAATGCCAACTGACCCAGCCAAGGCTTGAACCAGCGACCTTCTTACTGTGAGGCAATCGTGCTACGCACTGCGCCCCCAAAAACGTGTTCAATAAAATGAAAATGTTCCATTGCATTGGATTGTCATCTTATGTGGCAGTGTATAGAAGTATACTGCAATTTTTCGCACAGTTTACACTCTGCAACAGAAGCTTGTTTGTTTCTACTAAAAGATTCAGCATGTTTTCTAAAAATAATGTAAATAATGCAGAAAATAGGCAAAAAAAACCTTGCAAAATACTACCCAAGTTCTCTAAAAAGTACTTCCAGAAATTCTTCAAACTTGCTAAATTTGATTGTATTCCAATTAGCATGTGCACAAAAATCACACTGTAAAAAAACACATAAACAGTTTTCCGTATTTTATGATTCAAGTTTTTATTTTTTCCACATTTATTTATGCTTTAGAATTGCATTATGGGACCTTGATCTTCCTTCCAACAACATTTAACATTGAAAAGTAAAAAAGAGACTTTTATGAAAATTTTTAATAGTTTAAAGTGATATTTTGTCTCGGCTGGCGTTGTATATTACACTTCAAAAAACCTTGTAATAAACTTCCAGTACATGTTCTGTTGTTTTACAGACCTATTTCTCTAGATATTATACATTATATTATTTCAAACTACTAAAATGTCAATAAAAGTCACTTTGTTAAACTGTAGAGTTGAAATGTCAACATCCAAAGTCGACAGAGCAGAGATAACAGTCCCATAATGCAATTCACAACCATAAATAAACAGAAAACAAAATGCAAAAACTGTTCATTAACAAAAAAAAATTTTGGCGCAAATTTGGACTGACAGTTTGAAAAGGGCTAATTATTTTGCGGGGGCAAAAACCCATTGAAACACATACTGCAAGTGCAACATCAGATGAGAAAACATCTTACGAACTGTGTGGCCACTTTTGAAAAATGTACACTCTCTTTAAAGTCTGTGAAGTCTTCATTTCAGCTTTTTTGTTTTAAAACAAGATGTCCTCCTGCTCAATGAGGAGCTGAACTATCAGTTTCTGGTATCTCATGTCGTTGAGAGTTGTGAGTGTGTTCAGGTCCGGTGGCCTCATGAGCGTTGGCCCAAAAACGATTCCGAGGTTCTCTGAATTCATGTAATTGTCCTTCTCGTACATGGTGACCCTGGAAAAAACAGACAAAAGAGTGGAAAAATGCATGACAATACAATTTGAAACACGCAGGTAGTGAATTGATATATAGTACATTTCATTGATAGGGAAAAAGTAGCAAAGCTGGCTTGGCAAGTTACAGGACAGCATAAATCCCCGAGCATTGTTTTGAAGGTATTCTACTAAAGTTCCTAAAAAGTGCCATATTGGGTTTCCTTTTTCCCCTAATCAGTCTTAGAAGTTTTATATTACAGTGTGACGGGAAGTAAACTGGTGGAATAAAGCTGCAGGTAAACTGCTTAAATGCAACCTGAACAGCCACCAGCTCAATGCAGAGTCCTGTGAGAGCAGTAAATGTGTCTGGGAGATTAATGCGTTGTGGTTTTTACCTCTTCAGGTGTGTCATCAGGTACCGCAGGGTCTCATAGTGGGCTGGTGGAAGCTGGAGGAGACCGTCGTGAACTGCCTCCAGTCTAGAGTCGGAGTCTGTTATTTCTGATCAAGAAAAAGTTTAGAAAAATACTCCTTAGAACTGGGCAGATAATACACAGATAATGTGTTGTTAATGTTTAACCACATATAGAGCAGTTCTAAAATATGCATCTTTCTCAAATGTATCTGATGCTAAATAATCATTCATTCATTTTCCTTCGGCTTTGTCCCTTTATTCATCAGGGGTCGGCACAGTAGAATCAAGCGCCAACCAGTCCAGCATATGTTTTAAACAGCGGATGCCCTTCAATGCCACTCAGAGGCTATCCTCCATGTTTAGTTGTGACCTAAATTTATTTTTAATATACGTGAGTTCCTAAAGGTGTCAGAAAGTTTAACATGGTGCCATAAAATCAATCTGCTGCATCTGACGCTATTGCTGTGTGTAATATAACATAATAACCCCAGGGATCGCAAAAAATCATATGTAGGCGATCCCTAGGCGATATGGTTTGACGGTTTATGGTATGGTATGAAGCGCCATGTGCACGTTGACGTGAACCGTGCACATTTTCTTGCCGCACCTTGTCAAAAACATCTGAACTTTTACGAATGCCACGTGAGCACTGTGATTTATGCAAGTAGAACTAGGGGGGTAGGGTGGGGGAAATGGAAATGCTATGTAGAAACTTTCACTATGGGGAAATGTATGGAAAACGGCACAATGATTAAACCTAACTTGCCCCCGATGAGAGGTTATGCCAAGAGCGTTAGCGCACCTTCCGACGTGTTCCCTGGCCCTTACTTATCACGCTTCAACAGAAGTTTTACAGATTTAGATCTATTTTTCGGGAGTCGTAATGCATCTAGTTAATTCTAGGAATTTTTAATACGACAGTATGTTGTGAAAGCATGCAGTTCAAAAATGTGAGTGGGCCAGCCCAAAACGCTGCCACATTTCTCTGACCGAAAATGCCTCCAGATAACAACTTATGCCGACCGATGCCAACGCAACCAGCTGAGCTGTCTACCTGGATAAAAAATAAAGATAAGATACTGAGTCGAGTGATCGAGCAGACCTCACCTAAGATCTCCAAGTGGGAATGAGAGAGGAACAGGATAGAATTAATATTCACGTCTCGCGCCTCTGGGAACTGGACGATGGGGCGACGCTTTTCCAGCGTGCTGCCATCGCAGCATCATTAGAGCAGGGATGATCGTAACACAAACCCCTCAGTGCGGAGGGGACAGCCTTAGCTCCAGCCAACTGAAGGAGGATAGCATCAAACTGATCAGCCATGCCATAGATCTTGGCACGGGTGCTAAACGGTGCCTGTCTCAGAGAAGAAGCTTCTTCCAAGGGATTTGCCAGGCTGGGAAAGAATGATATGCAGCGATTTCGGCGCTTATGACTCAGGGGGAGCAGACGGCGAGTTAGCTAAGACATGTGGCGAGAGCGGATTTCCCCTCTAGCCCCGGTAAAAAGCGATGCAGATACACTGCCAACAGCTCCAGGCGATTAAAATGCCAATGCAACCAGGTTTCTACCACGGACCCACAGCTGCATGCCCGCACCACACGGCCCCCCTAGCGCAACTGGAAGCATCCGTCGAAACAATGTGATGCAAGGACACTTGCTCTAGAGGCTACACAGGCCTGTAGAAACACAGAGTTCATCCAGAGGCTGAGGGCACGGCGATACAGTCTCATGTGCCATGCGCGTCTTGGGACCTGATCGTGAAGTCAATGCTGAAGCGGTCTCATATGGAGCACCCGAGTGGCAAGACAGCGGCTGCGGATCCCATAAGCGCTAAATCAGCCAGTCGAGATAATTGAGTATGCGGATGCTGCGGGCAGAAGGGCCACCTAGGCACCCTCCGCGAGCTTGGTGAAAACCCGCGGAGACAGAGAGAGCCCGAAGGGGAGGACTTGTACTGCCAGGCTCGACCTTCAACGCAGACTGCAGAACTGACAGTTGCTTAGAAGTATGGAGACATTAAGTACAAGTCCTTCAGGTCTATTGCTGCAGACCAATCCTGAGGAAGAACGCACTGATTCTGCATAAGCATTTTGAAAGGCAGCTTGTGAAGACAGCGGTTCAAAATGTGCAGATCCAGGTTTGGCCGTAGCCCACCACTCTTTTGGGTACGATAAGTACAGGCTGCAAAACCCGCTCTCCATCTCCGCTGGAGGGACCGGTTAGATTGCATCCTTCGCCAGGAGGACAACAATCTTCTCTTGCAAGACAGGAGTGGGCACAGGGCTGACCCTGGTAAGATACACACCCGTGAACTTGGGAGGCCGTTTCGCGAATTGAATTGCATAGCCGAGTCTGATCGTGCATATGAGCCTCCCCGAAAAGCTAGCTCACGCTAACCAGGCAAGCAGAGCTCTCGCTAATGGCTTCACTAACGTACCAGCAGTGGCGCAGCGCTGGGGTCCCCTGGAAGAGCAGGATGCAAGAGACACACTCTCACCTTGCACCCAGGCTCCGGAGGAGGGGGTGGAAGTGTGAGAGAAGGGAGACGCCCCTACCACACTTTGGGATCCACTGGTGAAGTGCACCGAATCTGTGAGCTGAAAGGCATTGCGTCCCAGACTGGCAGTGTTTGGCTGTCACATCCGAAGAGGACGGAAAATGCTCTTTCTTAAGGGTTTGATGGCATTTTTTAAGTGCCATTGGATGAAGAGCCCAGCCCCCCACCGGGGAAAGAGCAAGTTTCCTCTTCTCCAGATGGCCCATCTCAGGGGCGCCTTGTGGTCCGTTTACCAGACTTAGCGGTGCCTGGGGTGGAGAGCGCTGGTTGCCTGCTCAGTGCTGCCGCTTGACTGGAAGTGCAGGTGGGGGTGAAGCAGCTCTCGTAGACGGGCAAGAGAAAATATAAGAGAAAATAATGAACGGTGGGCAAAACTGTGTTGATTTGGACTCCTCATATTGGATGTTTTGATATGTGCTGTGTACCTGTCTATGGCAAGCCCTAAAGCACACTGTCATTATACACTGCAAAAATACTTTTCTTACTTGTTTTTGTCTTCTTTCAAGTCCAAATATCTAAATTTTCATAAATCAAGAAACACTGTCTAAAGCAGAGATGCCCAAACTAGGGCCCGCCGGCCAAAGTTGGCCCATGGTAACCTTTGATTTGGCCCGTCATCCCATCTGAGAAGAGAGGGAGAATAATGGAGATGGCTTTGAGATTGTCAGTTCAAACTTATTTTAACTCTTTGTTTGTTTTACTGTTAAAAGCTAGCTGAAATTAAATGCTTCAATTAAAATGGTGTAAATTAATCAGATTTAGTTTAAATGTACATACTGTGTGACCCGACAATACAGAGACTTTGATGAGCAAATCAAGTCTAAGGCAAATTCTGCTGGACTAGTGTATTCAGCATTACACTCCACTTATAAATGTGATTGTTTTTTTTTTATTGAAAAAATGTATAATTTAAAAGGTTATACTGCATTAGATAGTACAATTTAAGGTAATGTTTTGTATTTATTTTGAAATATTCTGAAATAAATTAGAAAATTACTCATGGCAACTTTAATGTAATATAGTTTGGTATATTTGCTTTCGGCCCATGACTCTCAATGCTATCTGGTTTTTGGCCCTTCATACGAAAAAAGTTTGGGCACCCCAGGTCTAAAGTCTACACAAGTAAAAAAGTCTTGTTTACAGAAATAATAAATCAAAATGAAGTGAGGTTTTCCTTTAAAGAAGCAAAACAATCTGCCACTGCTAGCAAATTAATCTTATATCAAAGTGGAAACAAGATCATTTTTCTTACCCCATTGGCAGATTAATTTGCTTGTTTTAAGGGAAAAAAACTAAATGTTGACGTATTATTTCTAAAAAAACAAGACAATATTTTTGTTGGTCTAGAAAATGCTTAATAATTTAAGAACATTTGAACTAGAAACAAGACAAAAAGCAGTGCACAGGCAATTAGAGGATTCAAAATGAAATCTATTACAGACCGTTTCCTTTTTTATTTGATGAATAGTACTAAATGATTCATGATTCAAACAGTGTGAATATGATTTTTTCGTTTGGGTCACTGAAGTCTGATCTCGTGCCAATGTCACAGGAACAACCATAGCCTGGAGAGATGGTAGCACAGTGTGGATCATATTTGAGAGTTGGCATGAACCACAAAACAAATTCAGACCCATCTGAATTACGCAGAATGTTGTATTATAAAACAAAGTATACTTGGCTGTCTTGAGTCTGATGCTCTTTAGCTCAACAGCCCTGACTGGCAGAGCCATAAACTGATATAAACTAAATGCTATTGGCTGTTTCAGTTGAAACATTCATCAAATACAAAAGCAGATTTCAAAGCATTTCAGGGGACATTTACAAGTTAAGTTTGTTAAAGTCTGGCTTGTTTTAGTGTTTGATATTTGCTAGACGTTTGCCTACAGTAATCTGCTTTATGGACCATGTAACAAATATATCTATGGTGCAACACAAAGGTAACCATCGTCGTATAAATGAGTTTTTAGAAGGCTGAAAAGGTTTTTAGAAGGTTCCTGACTTGTTGAATAAGAGCTTTACATTCATTTATGTCCACACAGTACACAATTATTTTAAATACTGTAATTATCCGTTTGAACATTCTAAAAGTTTGCAGTTCAACTTTACTGGCCTACATATGACATACAGCCAATAGCTTTATTTATATGTATTCCCTTCAGTGCACAAATGTTCCTAAAATTCAGTATTAGCATATATCAACATATATCTGTCTATACCCTACCTGATAAGCCTTGTTGCTGATCCCAGTTGTAAAAGCAACAAATAATAACTTGACTTCTAGTTGATCATTTGGAAAAGTGGCAGAAGGTAGATTTTTCTGATGAATCATCTGTTGAACTGCATCCCAATCATCACACATACTGCAGAAGACCTAGTAGAACCCACATGGAATCGAGATTCTCATAGAAATCAGTCATGTTTGGTGAAGAAAACCTCATGGTTTGGGGTTATATTCAGTATGAGGGTGTGTGAGAGATCTGCAGAGTGGATGGCAACATCAACAGCCTGAGGTATCAAGACATTTGTGCTGCCCATTACATTACAAACCACAGGAGAGGGCAAATTCTTCAGCAGGATAGCGCTCCTTCTCATACTTCAACCTCCACATCAAAGTTCCTGAAAGCAAAGAAGGTCAAGGTGCTCCAGGATTGCCCAGCCCATTCACCAGACATGAACATTATTGAGCATGTCTTGTGTAAGATGGAGGAGGCATTGAAGATGATTCCAAAGAATCTTGATGAACTTTCTTTGCCATTCCAGATGACTTTATTAATAAGTTATTTGAGTCATGGCAGAGATGTATGGATGCAGTTCTTTCAGCTCATAGGAGTCATACATAATAATAATCATTATTTTTCCACTGCACCATGACTTCATATTCTATACTGTACATTATTTCTGTTAAGTGACAAGACATTTGTCTAAGCAAAGTCAGACCTTACTGTACTAATTAAATAATTAAAAATTATTATTATTATTATTATTATTATATTTTATTTTGGTAAAATAAGCATAATCTAGGGGCCTTTGCCTTTCATATAAGCCACTTCTGATACCAAATGATCAACTAGAAGTCAAGTTATTATTTGATGTTCCTAAAGCTTAGATAGGCGACAAGACTTTTGTCAGGTATTGTTAAGTCACTGCATTAAAAATATATTTATTCTTATTTGACAGTTTGGGAGACACAAGATGGTAAACAGAATCTTAATACTCATTTCATCTGGCTTTCTTTTTGTGTGTGTGTGTGTGTGTGTGTGTGTGTGTGTGTGCGTGTGTGTGTGCGTGTGTGTGCGTGTGCGTGCGTGCCTGTGTGCGTGCGTGCGCACACTTTGGATATGTGATCTCAGAAGACAGCACATGTAAAGTCAAAGTCAATTCAAAAGGCAAATTCATTCATGTGAGGGCAAAAGCTGTGATAAAACTAAACTATATGGTTATTTTTTTTTCCTGAGAGTATTTAAAACAGGGGCAGTAAAGACTCCGCCTTCTTCAGAAAAAGGGGGTGGGGGGAGCAGGAGCTCATTTGCATTTAAAGAGACTCAAACACAAGGCTCTACAGCTAGGATAATAATGACATCTTCACACACACACACACACACACACATTCTGAAGACACCTGCGATTTATGTTACATTGTTACACCTGCAGCACAAATAGACATTTTTAAAACACAGATTGCAAGACACAGTTAAAATATAATCAAATGGATTATGAAATCTCTTACTCGCTGCTTGGATGAATCTGGAGTAGACGTCGTATGTGATAACTGGAATGGGCAGATCTCGCAAATACAGCTTCAGAGCACCAGTGATTATATTGATGTCTGGGTAGTTATTGGCACTGATGTCTGCCTTCTCACCATCTGTTACCAATACAAGGTGAATCACTATATTGTACCAATAATGCAGTGTTTTGGATGGAAAAGCTGAGGCTTTTCCCATCCAGGCTGAATGTTGATAGAATAACAATGACATAAACTACTGCAAATGTAAAAAGGCTAAATGCTTTTTATAAGGATGAAGAGTGTTTCTAATACCCACCTCTATCGAAAGACAGCCGGACGTCTTCTATGTGTTCTGTGAAGCCTGACACTCTGTACAGACCCTCTGATTTCAAACCTGGAAGAAGCAGAACAGTATGAATTAACAAGTATGCGGTCAATGGTAGGGAGGTGGACATGTAAATTAATATTGATTAAACTAGGGCTACAGCCAACAACTTTAAATGAATAATCAATTCATTTGCTGGTTGTTCTTTTGATAAATTGGATAATCTGCATATAGCACAGTACATCTATCATCTGCTGATCATCATTGCTTAACAATGCTAGACTACTCAACAGCTTCTTCCCACAGGCTGTTAGACCCCTCAACTGCAGTCAATGTACAACCCTGACTCTTGCACCAGGTTGCTCATTTGCACTATAGACACTTTCTTAATCACTCTATGTTTCTTGGAAATATCGTGCATTTAAAAATTGAGCTTCATACAGGTGAGTGGGCCTGACAAACCACTCGTAGGAACACTCTTCTCTTTTATGCACCTGACACTTTAACTAAACTCCATCTTACAAATACAATAACTCAATCCACTTGTTAAGTGTGACGTCACGTGAACAAAAGTGATCATAAACAAATATTTAGTCAATTCAAATGAGTGGCGGCTTAGACCCGGAAACAGTATTACATACGTCACCAACACATCACCACTTAACAAGCGGATAAGGAAAAAAATGTTAACTATAAATGTACACTGTAAAAAAAAATCCGTAAATTTATGGTTTATTTCCAGTAGCTGGGGTGCCGGAAATAAACTGTAATTTAACAGTCTTTAAATTACAGATATGTACTTAAATTTAAATCTATCATTTTACAGGAAATTTCTGTAATTCAACAGTCATTATTTTACTGTTTATTTCCGAAAATAAACCATAAAAATTACAGATTTTTTTGTGTACCACAATGCTGTTGCACTGCTTGCTTCAACCTTAAATAACTTTCTCTTTTTTTTAACCACAATATTAAACCTTTAATACCTCTTTTGCATAATATTCACCTTTAATAGCTCTCTTGCACAATATCCTGCACAACATTGTTCACTGTAAAAATAAAATCCATAATTTTACGATTTATTTCCGGCAGCTGGGGTGCCGGAAATAAACCTTAACATAACGGCCATTAAATTACAGAAATTCACTGTAAAATAAAAGAGATTGAATTACAAAAATTTTAATTTAAGTACATTTCTGTAATTTAATGTCTGTTATTTTACAGTAAATTTCTGTAATTTAACGGCCGCTATTTTACGGTTTATTTTTAGTGCATGTAAAAGTACTTGTAAAGCCTGTCTTATGTGTATAGCTTAAAGTATTTTATAATATATGTTAGTTATGCATTATAGTTTTTTATGTTTCTTATGTCCACTGTTGTGTTTGTATTTAAGATTAATTTATGTAGCACCGTTGTCCTGCACAACATTTCGTTCCTCTGTTTGTCCGCACATGTAGCAGAATGACAATAAAGCTTGATTTGACTTGAATTTAGACCAGGAATCCTCACAAAGATTCTGAATTGCAATAAATAAACTTGCAATTGCTTTAAACATCAACTTTTTTGTGTGTTCAACAGTAAAAAGAAACTCATACAGTTTGTAAGAAGTGTACTGTCATTATAATCAAAGCTAAATAAATAAATTAAATATTTTCCAATAATACCGACACAAAAAACATTGTATTAAAATGTATAACTACACTTATGAATTACATTTTCTGTTTGTGCAAACTACTTATTTTAAACGAGCTGAAACAACACAATTCTTGAGGGTTTTTGGGGACAACTTAATTGTTTCATATTCAATCAACCGGAATTTATAAAAAACTAAGTTAAAATAATTCCTTCATGTTGTCTCAACACAAATTCATTGTGTGCAACCCAGCATTTTCTTACAGTGTACTTATACATTCATATTACCGGTTTTACATATGACAATTCCAGAACTGTGGGTACATTTTAAGCATTTTCCATTCATTTTCCTTAAACTGGAATGACAACAAATGCATAATTTACAGTTAACCAAATTCCTTATTAAAGAAATAATGCAAAATGACACATTTAATTCTGAAACTAAAAGTTGGTTAGTGACTTATTATTCAACTTTGTAAACCACTAACAGAGTTAACATTTTCCACTATTTTGTGTTTAGCCCAAGTTTCTAAACGCAAACCAAATACCAGATGACATATCTAAAACAGAATTTGATCTATTTTCATCATATACAGGAAGTGAATTAGAAATTCACTGAAATATCACAATAACAGAGTTGACATAATTAATCTAGTATTGGTGTATCCTAAATATTTTGTACAAATTATCGAGAGTACAATAACAACATGACTCAATGCCTTCCAGTGTTTTACATCAGTGAAAATCTCACTGATAAAGTCAGTCAAAGTGTTTTACAGATGATGTATTTTGTATAACAATTGACCAGAATGTGGAAAGACAAACATATTTTTGTATTACTGAAACTACGCATAATACAGAAAATTTATGCTAATGTTAACTTAGTAAACACACAAAAAGATGAAAATTTAACTGAATTATTTGTTGATAATTGAAGCTGACTATACGATTCAGGAGAAAGACACAGTCCATTATTTTTCGAGATAACTTTTTCATAACTGTTTTATTAAAGTTTTATTTTCTTAAAGACTTAAAATATACCCATTATTCCAAAATCCCCCATATATCGCCTTACACACTTGAATGCCCAACATTCAAAAAATGCTGTTTGTTCAAACTACTTATTTAAAATGAGCTGAAACAGCACATTTCTTGACTTTTTAGAGGACAATTTAATTGTTTTAATGTTCAATTTGTAAAACTATTAAGTTAACTTAATTCTTTCATGTTGTCTCAACACAAATAGATTGTGTGGAACCCAACATCTTTTACAGTGAACTAAAGATGACTGGAAACAATATTCAACAAATCTTGCAGTAAGTACAGTGCAAGAAAGGCGAAAACAAAATTAAACAACAATGTTAGTAATCTCTTTCTTTGCAACGTTCAGTGCTGTTTTTCTTTCAAAAATTGTGAGAATGATTGATGGCTAAAATATCTTAACTGAATGCTCTCTTGAAGTAAAAATGTGCAGAACGTAAGCTTCTCTCTCTGCTCTTTTAAAGTAGTTAAATGGATAGGTCACCCGGAAATTTAAGGTTACTCACTGTTTACGCACCTTCAATAAGTTCCAACCCTTTATTTCTGAGTTTCTTATGTTAAACACAAAAGAAGATATTTTCTAGAAAGCTGAAAATCCATTGACTTCTGAAGTAGAAAAAAAACAAATACAATGGATGTCAATGGTTACAGGTTTCAACATTTTTCAAAATATCTTATTTTGTGTTCAACAAAAGAAAGAGTCTGAAAGTTCTGAAACAAGTAAATGGTTACAGAATTTTCATTTTTTTTATGTTAACGTATCTAAGGCTTCTTTTGCGTGTGTTGATATTTGACAGCAGAGTAAAGGGCAGCTGTTTAGATTCTGACAGACAGTGATTAAGTGTTGCTCTGAAGGCCACAGGTGCTAAAAAAATGTTAGAACAGCGTCTCAGTACCTCTGTGTTCAATCTCTCTGATACACATGTCCAGAACCATGGGCCGTGGCGTGTTGTGTGCTTTGACCAGTGTGGTGAGATCGCAGCTGAAAACCTTCTTGATCCTGCGCAGGTCTGGCTGACAGTCACTGGGCACCAGTTTGGAGCACTGCTTGTGCACATTTAATCCACAGTCTGCAGGAGTAACAGGTCAGAAGGTTAGAAGAGCATGACCCAGACAAAATGACTGACTCCAAGAGACTGGACAGACAAACCGCACGCATGTGGTCCTAGTAATCACTATGTTTAGGAGACTAAGATATCATACACACAGCGTAATAAGGCGCAAGATGTGTTTGGTGCGATGTATTGCTGTTTTCAGACCAGCACAATTGAAAAAACGTTCGTTGTTTAAATAGAAAATCCATTTGCACAACTTTGTGGACTCATGGGTGTGCTGGTCTAGAAAGGAGGTGTGTTAAGGCGCATTGTTGACACGTTGCAACATTGACCAACTAAAAGCTGGTCTAAAGCCCAGCGCAGAGTGGTTTAGTTTTTTTTTTTTTAAACAACTTTATTAATTCCACCAGGGGCAATTAAATTAGGGCAGTAGAACTTCATGACACAACAAACACATAAAGAGACAAATCACCTCCAAACAATATTAAATATAACTTCATAAATAGTCCAAATAAAAATGGAAGGACCCATATATTAAACAAATGCCTCAGGAACAAATGTGAATTTATATCTGTTAGAAGAGCATTTAATGCTTCTAAACATTCTTCCAGGGCAACAGTAAAAAAGGCTTCAGAGGATGGGAATCATCTCCTATCACACTTTAAATTTTCCTTAGCATTTGCTGTTCATGTAACTCTGCTAAACTCTGCAGAGGCAAACCAATAATCTTGGAGCAAGTCTTGACTAAGCTTTGAAGGCGATTTTTATCTCTAACAGAAAGTGAAGAGAACCAGCACACAAAGGAAAAGCTTAATATACTCTCAAACAAGGTAGTATAAAAAGTTCTCAGTATATATTTTTTTTCTACACAGAAAGAGTTCAGTTTCCTAAGAACATACATTCTCTGATGCACTTTCTTAGCTTCTGAGTTCTGCTGGAATTTTAATGTGGTATCAAAGATTGTGCCAATATACTTATATTTTCTGTACCCTTTCAACTTGTTTTCCTTTAAAGGGCACCTATGGTAAAAAATCTACTTTTCAAGCTGTTTGGACAGACATATGTGTATGTATGGTGTATAGACCTTCATATTGGGGTGATATAAACACACCCAGTCCTTTTTTTCAATTGAACAACATAAAAACGGTGGACCAATTGAAGCGGTTTTCAGACCGACCGCAACTTGACGTAGGAGTGCGGTCCCCCCGCCCACCGAATTGATTGACAGCTGCGTATTAACATGTCTCCGTAGTAACGTGTATAATCATATCAACCAGACACAGGACCAGGATGTGCGCACACTAAGCAACCGTAAATAAAAGGTCTGTTCAGTTTGCTAGGATCATCAATCAAATGTGATCAAGAGTGAGTTTTACAAGTTTAAAATGTTTTAAAACAGTGCATGTGTGTAATGAATTACAGCCATTTACTTCAGCTTTACTTCATCAACACAGCCGCGTGTCAGAACAATAATAAAAGACTCTTCAATCCCGGTTTGTGGACGTTAAATCAGGTTTATTTTGTACATTAACGTAACAGATATCCATACAGCAGTGGAGATTAACCTGTATCCTGTCACATTTGCATGCAAAAACAGTGCAAAGCTAAACGCGCTCTGTCTGTGTGTGTGCCTGTCAGCGCTGTGTGTGTGTGTGTGTGTATTTGTGTGTGTGTGTAAACTTTGTAACGACATTGTGTGTGACTCATCCTTGCAACTCGACAACATGCATTAAATACTCATTGGTAAAGTTCTTACTGTTGTTTTTCCTCACAAATGTTACGTGAGATCTTATTCCTTCGTGTTTGTCTGACGCAGCCGAGGGAGCCGCTGCCAGGCATGTGGAAACGTTGGGCGTAAAGGACTAGCCTTAAAGGCGCAGTACACAAAAACCGTTAGCTGATGACAGGTATAATAAAAAATCTGATGGGTGTTTTGAGATGAAACTTTACAGACACATTCTGGAGACACAAAATACTTATATTAAATCTGGAAAAAGTGGTAACCTAGGTGCCCTTTAAAATACACTGGTTTTACCTCAGGCATTTTTTTCTAAAAAGTTATGTGCCTATGCAGGTCCAAACGCTTTTTTTTTGTTTTTCCAGTTACAAAGCCATGTAAATAGCAAATGTGCCATGGCACAATGCAACTGACTCTTAAAGGGAATGGGAGATGAGACTCTGATTGGTTTAATGCACATCATGCTCAAAACACGCCCATAACTCATTAAGAGAATAAGCACAACCTTGTTTTGTATTTTTCTATCTGGACATGCCTCTAATGCTTTTGTGCCATGTGCTTTAGGCCGTACTCACGTACAGTTGCCTTGAACCGGGCCAAAGCATGCTTGTCCCCCCTCCCGTTTCCCCCGACGGCCCGCACTCACATTACATTCAGGCCTGGGCTCGCTTACGTCATCGATGATGTGCTGTTCAGTAAGCGCTCTCGCTCAGCACAGTGGAGATTTCTTTAGTTATATCGTTTAGATCGTTTGATATGCGGTGACACAGTCTAATATTTCGCAGAACAGATCAGCCACTTTTGACGCTCATAAACAGTCCTCGTGCTGCAGGAATTAGCAAGTTTGCTGAAGGCGCAGCTGACGTGCAGTGAGGGATTTGCGTCTTTAATAATCTATGACAGTTTGCGTTTATTGAACAGTACGAATGTTTAATTAATCCATATCAAACAGTCCCTTAAAAGTCACGTCTCGCTTTCAGTTTCGGGCTTAGGCACGCTTGCACTCACATTGTAAGCGTACCACGCCTGAGCCCAATTGAACCATGCTCAGGCCCACCTCTTCCAACCGAGCCTGAGTACGATTCAGAGCACTCACACTTCTAGAACAATCTGAGAAACAGGCCTGGGCACGGTTCGGATAGCATAGTGTGAGTACGCCCTTATACTTTAGGCTTAGAACGTTAAAGTAGAGCCCCAAGTGTTTCCTCAAGTATATTAAGTAAAGCCAGTAATTTTTGACCTTGTGAGGGCATTTTTGGTCTTTATGAGGAAAACGTAAATTACACAGAACAGAGAATTTTGAAAGTGTAAAACTGCAGAATGCTTTTTGTGAGACAGAGTTAGTTTTGTCGATGAAAATGGCTTGACACAAACAGAAACTTGACAGGTCTGCTGCACCAGTAAGTTGAATGAATGAACAGCACAATGCAGTGGATTATAGCAAAAATGGATGTTAGTTTTCTCATTTTAACTAAATATTTATCTCGTCATTTTCTATCAACAATAATGCACTGTTTATTCATTAGATGAGCGGATTATAGCACATGCCTTTTTTAGTTTCAGTCTTGATTTTAACAGTAAAAACTGTAAACATTCTACACTACAAATCTGTTACCTGGTTAACAGTAACTTTGCTTGATATACTGTATACATTGGATAACAATAAACTGACTTGTTATATGTTGAATTACTATGGTTCTTTTTAGTTTTTTTTTTCATCAATTTATTTTGCACTTTAGAGTCATATGTGTTACCACGACAGTGTATTAACACAGTAAAACTGAATGCATTGACATTAAATGAAATGAATATTTAGACATTTTTTTACAGATTCCACTACGGTGGCTGTTAGAGCTCAACGTGCTGCAATGTAAGAAAACACATGCAAATAGATTAAACACCAGGAAATTAAGAAAACATATTAATTGGTTTGACATTAAACATGTTGCAAATCCTCACAACAAAAACACAAATAGGAAACAAGCTGCAAATCTTCACAACACACATTAGGAAACTGTTTTATAGTGTACTAGCACAGAGGATATGTTAAGTTTCTTTTTGTGTCAAGCTTTAGGCAAAGAACATTTCGTCACCATAGAATTAAAAGGTTCTATCTGACATTTTTGTCAAAATTGAGTTATTGAGTTATTATCTTATTAATTGACAACTTATTTACATTATGCAATGTTTTTTTTTAATAAGTTGTTTACATTTTAAGACTTTTTATTAAAAAAAAAGAATGTTATACACATATTGTTTGCTATGGAATGCAAAAACTTTGAAGCTCAATATCTCAAGATCATTCAGAATGCAGATAAAACCTTATAATTTCAAGGTGATGATTTTTCACAGCTATTTTCATTGACAAAATTAACACTGCTATAAGAGTTGGGTTTAGGGGCAGGGTTGGGGTAACAGGACAGAATATACAGTTTATACAATTTAAAAAAAGGAAGCCCCAATAAAACATGAAAACCCAACATGCATGTGTGTGCATGTTAGGGGTCTGATGGAGGGTGTATCAAGGTAAAGTATATGTGCAGAGACAGGTGTCAGTCAAGGTTGGTGGGAAAAAAATATCTGTCACATGCTGCTGCAGTGTGTTTGTGTCTGTCAATCTAAGAGGGTAATCTTGAGTGACTCTGGGTGTGTTTGCCAGCGGCCCTTCATACGTACATACACAAACAGACATTCATACAGTACATGTGCATACAGGTGTCTATCTAGGTCATGTTATTGAGTTGGATGAAGATCAGCTGAATTGAAAAAACAACTGATTGACAATTAAGACCCAATTTTTGGATCAAGGGCTTATTATTTATTGTTGGCATATATGTAAAATACAGAACCTTTATTTAGGGAGACCAGTGGCTGTTAAGTGAACTGCAAGAGACTGAATGTGATTCAGTGCCATGATATATTTCACAACAAAGTTCTTTTTGTTGTTGATCTTTGCTTTGAAGTAAAAAAATAAGTTAAAATGCCTTTGCAGCAATTAAACAAAAACCACACTGCCAAGAGCAACATTAGCAAATATGAAGAGTTCTGATGCAAAAGCCTTAAAGTGCCATCTGAAACATTCTTTCTTGTAAAATGAGCTTTTTTCTCAGCTATTTCACTTCAAAGGCAATGAAAAGAACCTATTCATCTCCATAAAAAGAGAAATTCTTCAACCAACACATAGAAAAATGGTCATTTTACAAGACATTTACAGACGGCACTTAAAAGTTTGTGTAAATGTTTTTTTTTTTTTTTGTAGAAGTTTATTTAACACGTTGGTATCAGTAATATTGTTTGTTTTTAGGATATCTGTAAGCTAGTGTGCCACAAAACAGTGACAACATTTCTGTTTAGAATATGTAAAACTGATATAAACATGTGAAGCTTGTAGTTTGTCACTTCTGCCTAAATGGATCAATGTTTTTTTTTTTATCAAGTCACCTCACACTACAGTCTCTCATGTAATAGTGACCAATCAAATGCTCTCTATTATCTGACATGCCTCGCCCTCAACTACTCTCACTGGCAGAGCGGTGATAAAGCAAAACTCTATTTTTTATTTAAACGCCCACCCTCTCTTCATGTTTTGGTTGAGATTACGTAAAAAAAAATCTAATAAAAATGCACATTTCAAAGCACATCCCGAGAACTCCAAGGGAGTCATTATAACCATTTTTAAATTTTTTGTAATTGAATATGTATATATATATATATATATATATATCAGTGTTTCCTCTAGGATTTTTTTCCAGCTGTGGCGGCAGGCCATTTAAACAAATCTACCAACTACCTATGACGTTATTTCAATGACAAATGGCGTGAGCGCAGCATTACAAGTCGAGATTGCATTTATGTAATACAAGCATGCAAATCTCTTTGCAAATCTCTTTGCTTGCACGCCAATTTCCTGTTCATGCGCAAAACTTCTTTGCATGCCCTCAAATATGCTCAAGCGATGATTTTCTTGTGCTCTCTCAAATAAACACTGCTGAATTGCGATTTAGTGTGTATATGTAAAATGTATGTCTCCAACATTTATTAGATTTGCTAGGAATATTTATGAATGTCTCCAATAGACCTACTGGACGGCATGCGTCCCGAAGTAAAGTGAAACGGCTTTAAACTCCACCAAGATAAAGTCATTGTATGCAGAGCCATAGACCTTTATCTATATAGTATAATTATGGAAACTGTGTTCATCTTAACTTAAAGCTATGTCGTGTTTGCTGGCCTCACGCATCATGCACCTGTCAGTCAGTCAGCATGTCACCTTGAAGGGTTAAACAAATGACGCACAGCACTACTACGATTACGGAAAATTTTTAGCTGTTAAATTATAATTCATGTACCTTTTAATTCGTCTTAGTGCGATTATAATCCGCTATTTAAAAAAAAAAAAAAAAACAACGACTTAATGTTTTGAATGAGAGGCTGTAATGTAGCGTGGAGGTATGAATTTTGGTGAATGTAGCGGAAACCATATATATATATATATATATATATATATATATATATATATATATATACACATATATACAGTTGAAGTCTCCCTTTGATTTTTTTTTTTTTGTTTTTGAAATATTTCCTAAAAGAGCAAGGACATTTTCACAGTATGTCTGATAATATTTTTTCTTTCAGAAAGTCTTATTTGTTTTATTTCAGCTAGAATAAAAGCAGTTTTACATTTTTTTAAGAACTATTTTAAGGTAAAAATTATTAGCCCCTTTAAGCTATATATATATATTTCACATTGTCTACAGAACAAACCATCATTATACAATAACTTGCCTAATTACCCTAACCTGCCTGGTTAAGCCTTTAAATGTCACTTTAAGCTGAATACTAGTGTCTTGAAAAATATCTAGTAAAATATTATTTACTGTCATCATGGCAAAGATAAAATAAATCAGTTATTAAAAATGAGTTATTAAAACTCTTATGTTTAGAAATGTTCTGAAAAATTCTGCTCTCCGTTAAACAGAAACTGTGGGAAAAAATAAACAGGGGGGCTAATAATTCATAATTATTAAATTAAAGGTGTAGTATGTAAGTTTGACACCCAGTGGTTGAACTAGGTATTGCACTCCTGGAACAAAATAGACGCAAACGTGGGGTGCCAGATTGAGTACAGAAGCGAGTGATTTAAACTGTGTTCTAAATAAAAGCAACGACACGCGATAGAGGGAATATTTTCTATATTTAAAGTAGTTTTGGTTCTAACCAACACCTCGAATTGATATATTAGAAACGGCTTCTATTTCTCACAGCTCAACATGTAAAACCTATGACAGTAATCACGTCAGGTAAATCTTGTGTGCTTTATTCAGTGCTAAATGCTAACAATGCGAGTTTGAATAGATTCTAAACTTTACTGTTTCTTGTGCTTCTGAAAGGCTGTATTTAAATTTCTGTCCTGTTTCGTCTGGTGCAAAAGCCAAACTGCTCATCACTGCGTATCTCGTCACAAAGTGTGTTGTTAGGACACACGGTTACAATGTAACCTGCTCACCTAATGTTTACATTCGTAATATTTATATCATTTGATAATTAACCTCATGTGAAACTGAATCTGTCTCATTTTGACGTCTGATACTGTCTATTTCGGCCACGGACGCATGCTCTCAGAGCCTTTCTGAATAAATGAGTGAAATACGCTGTTTTCCAACAAGGCAACCCGGAGGGCTGAATTATAATTGGCTAAACTGGCATTGTGCAGGTGAAATTTACCTAAACAAAGACAGCGTTCGGGCACGGAAAAAACATTTTCAACGCAGAATATCTGACTTCAGCATTCTTTTTCAGTTAACCAAGTATGTTCACTTGGGATGTTTCTTAAATATCTGCACACATATTATGGTATTTTTATGCTTTAGAAGAGTCAAAAACTTACACACAGCACCTTTAAATTAAATTCGCTACAGAGTTATATAAACTACTCGAATGGCCATCCGAGTAGTTATAGAATTCTAAAGTTTAATATGTTGATACATTGGGTATCATCACTTGGAATTTACCAATTGAGGCCCTAAACATTTTTCAAAATAGCTCTAATGTTCAGCAGAAGAATTAAAAATCACATACATTTGAACATCCTGAGGATAGAATTTGCATTTTTGGGTAAAATTTAAGAATTGTTAACAAGTCATATAACATAATGGCTCTTTATTAACATTGATGGATTCATGAAGAACCTTTGACTGAGAACTTCCTTCCACACAATGTTCTGATGATGAATGTTCTGACAGATTATTGAAAATGTCTTAAAGGGTTAGTTCACCCAAAACAAAACAAAAATCTGTTATTGTTTACTCAACTTTTCCCTTGTCACAAACCTGTCTGAATTTCTTTTTTTCTGCAGAACACAAAATAAAATATATAGAAAAATGTTGAAAATCTGTATCTATTGACCTCCACAGTATTTGTTTTTCCTACTATGAAAGTAGGACAATTAAAACTAATTTGGCATCACTGACTAAATGGGTAAATGAGTAAATATAAATGTTTGGGTGAACTATCTCTTTAAAACTTTACTGAGGGGTTAATGCCTCAAATGTGTATAAACTGTACTATAAAATCAATCTTATTTTGTGTCATTTGAGCTGTAATATAATCCGGCCTGACAGTGGGTTTGTTGCTATATGAGGAGGAATGTGGCACTAGGGTGGTCTGTTTCTCTCACGCCGTCCCACTGTTTCTTATCTTCTGCCATCCCATAAATCACACTCACTGTCTGTTTTACAGCCTGCTTGGACCCCTCTTTCACATCTTTAGGCCACAGAGGAGAAAAAAATGAAGACAAAAAGAAAAACAGTCAGTGCTCCTCCATGAGGGCCTGGGGACACATTCAACTGTGCTCTAATTCTCAATGAGTCTGATGACACTGGTTTTGCCCCGGGGCCCCTGTAAAATAAGGGAGGCTCCTGTGTGGCTTGAATAATGGCCTGAATGGATGATGAGCCCGTTTACAGTGAGAAAAGCCAACAGTAAAGCCTTGTGACTGGATTGAGATTGTGTACAGGGTGTTTTGGGAAAGTGCTGTCATACAATAAACATGAGATCTGAGGTACATCTAGGAACATCCTGTATTGAAGACGCTCTTTAGATGAAAACAGCTTATGCCACCAAGACCAAATGCATCAACATTTCCATATACATATTCATGACCATGCTAAATCTCTCCAAGAGTTGTCATGACATAAATAAATAAATAAATAAATAATTGAATGACAATTCCTTTCTTTGTAAACATGTTTTGCAGGGTGCTGTTAAATTACAGTAAATGCTTAAAAAAAATCATTATTTAATTTCAATTTTAAAACATTCCAAATGCAAATAATAAATTTAAATGTAATATTTATCACAAATATACAGTGTTCAGCATAATTGAGTACACCCCATTATGAAAATTTGTATTTTTATCCATTTCTCACAGAATATGGGTAATATATATTGGTGCATTTAAACAAAACAGATTTATTAAAAAGATATATTCATTAAACTAATATTTTTGTTACAGAACATCTTTGGAAATTGAAAGATAATACAATTAAATTCAAGCTAAATATTGAAAAAAAATTGCAAACTACACTTCAACAAAATAGATTTTTTTTTGCTTCTCTTGATTTTTGCTATTTAGAAAAGTTGTATTTAATATTTTTCTATAACATATACAGTTGAAGTCAGAATTATTAGCCTCCCTTTGAATTAGTTTTTTCTTTTTCAGATATTTCCCAAATGATGTTTAACAGGGCAAGGAAATGTTCACAGTATGTCTGATAATATATTTTCTTCTGGAGAAAGTTTTATTTGTTTTATTTCGGCTAGAATAAAAGCAGTTTTTAATAAAAAAAAAAACCTTTTCAGGTCAATGTTATTAGCCCCTTTAAGCAATTTTTTTTCCGATAGTTTACAGCACAAACAATCGATATGCAATCACTTGCCTAATTACTCTAATCTGCCTAGCTAACCTGATTAACCTAGTTAAGCCTTTAAATGTCACTTGAAGCTGTATAGAAGTGTCTTAAAAAGATCTAGTCAAATATTATTTACTATCATCATGGTAAAGATACAATAAATCAGTTATTAGAAATGAGTCATTAAAACTATTATGTTTAGAAATGTGTTGAAAAAATCTCTCCGTTAAACAGAAATTGGGAAAAAAAATAAAGAGGGGGGCTAATATTTCTGACATCAACTGTACATTTGGGCTATTAAGTTTTGAACCATTATTGTAAGTTATTTTGTTAGATAAGCTCTAGATATGGCTTCAGTACTGACTAAACTAATGTATATGCACAAATATAATATTGTAAAATATACTATAATATTACTAATTTTATATAATATAAAAAATATTAATTTAAATGAGAGATTTGTGGGGGGTGTACTTATATATAGCACTGTAGGTGATTTGGCACTGTGTGTTTTATTTATCAATGCACCTATTTTCATCAGAATACTGCAATCTACTAAAGACATTTGTATTTAATAAGAAATATTTTAAATATATTATACAACATACACTTAAAGCAAAAAGAAAAAAATAATCTCAAAATATAACCAGGAACAAACCAACCCCCCCCCCCAACCCCCCCCCCCCCCCCAAAAAAAAAACAACAACAACAACAACAACAACACATAAAACACAAAAATACAACAAATCAAATAACAGTAATTTGTGAATTTATGGTTAATTAATGAGACAGTAAATTATTAATGCCACAGTGGACATAACATATTTTTATTAATCAACACTTAATTAATTAGTAAGATTTATAATTATAACTCAATTTCACTCACTCACTGAGTCCCTGATTCATCAACAGCTGATTTATTAACTGCCAATTAGAGGCAAACTGACAGATGTTTTATGCAGAGGATGCCCTTCCAGCTGCATATAAACACTTATCACACTTAAACACTTATTACACCGCATCACACACTGGATGTGGTGCATGGCTGATGCCTGACAGCGCCACGCAGTGCCATGCATTTTCGAATTCTAAACATAGATTTCGCTCAGTGTACGCACACCGGCGCTGCAAGTCAGTGGCTGTCTGCGGTGCCCAGCTATGACTCCGGAAACTGTTGATATTTCTGTTGTGCCACAGCGCGTCATCTAGAAAGTTTTATTTTAAATAACATCTGAATGTGCGCATCTAGTGTGCAATGCTTCCAACTGTCATGTACGTCATCTGGTGTGTGACCCCATTTTAGAGTACACTAACCAGTGAACCCCTAGTGCTGGGAAACATGCAAACTTCACACAAAAATGCCACCTGACTCAGCCAGAACTCAAACCAGCGACCTTCTTGCTAAGGCAGTGCTAAGCACTGAGCCACTGTGCCACCCTTATCACAGAAAAATAAACACAATTTTGTGTTCTCTAGTTCTGTATACTGTACATCATAAAGTAGATTATTGCTACACTATTACTGGTTTTTGTAAATTACACAGTATTTAACTGTAATATGAACGGGATTTTACTGTAAGACAGTTATGCAGCATGTTACTGTATTTTAAAGTTGCACTGTGAAAGTTACATACAGAAGATATACATACAATTCTGTAAATGCATACTGTATAGAGCAAGATAAATGGTGCTGTAAATGTAAATACTGTATTTTACTGTAATTAATACTGCTAGTAAGTCATTGTAGATTCTACAGGAAATCGTTAACAGTGCAGCATTTCCAATTGTTAGTTATGTTATTAATTTAATACCACTTCATCATTAGTGCTGTGATCCAACATAAACAATTTCAATCAATAACAACTTTATATTATAGGTATAACTCATCTGCATCACTACTACTTACAGTAATAACAACCAATACTTTTTTAACATTAAGTGCAGGTTGTGTGTGCACCATGCATGTGTTGATGTGTGTTTATGTGTACCCGGGTGTGTCTGTCTCACAGCACTTAATTGTGTATACAGTGTGCACCACTATAAATAGTCAACACTCAACAAAAGATGCTCGACTGGTTTGGACCAGGTCTCATTCAGGAATGCATAATACCCACAAATCAGCATACTAGTTAAAACCCTTATTGTTCTGCGTCTCACTTTCAGTATTTCGCCGCAGGTTTCCACAGCATTTTCTGCTGAATTTCTTCAGGCATTGTTGCAAGACAAAAGCTTTTAGTCGTAATTTGATAGACAATGCTATAATTCATTTGTGTGTGTTTGGTGGAGGATTACCTGAACAGCGCACGCCCTGAGCAATGAGACCCCACATGAAGTTAGCGCAGTATTCACACCAGTGCGGACCTCTGAATGTGTGCACCTGCACCAAAAACACAGCAATAACTGGAAGTCAAAACACAGACTCTATACATAGACCAAGTTTATTTTAGTAAACAAAAACTAATGGTTAAAAAGCTGTGTTGTGTAATTTTCTTAAAAAAAATGATTACTGATCACATTATTAAAAATGTATCTAAATGACTTTTCTAATTACTTTGTCTTAAAGGTAATTTAATTACACAACAAGTCATTTGATAACTACTTAAAATCCCTATTAATTTCAGTGTATACGCAACAGACATTACACTTTAAATTTTTTCTGTTTGAGTCAAACAGTTAAAAACCCTTAAAAGCATCCTTATTTCATACACTCAGTACATACCACATTTATCTTAGTTCTTATTTCATATATATATATATATATATATATATATACAACAGTCAAAATTAAACTACAGTTCTGTCTGGTTCTGATGAATCTGATAGCCGTGCGATATAACAGCACTCGTACAGCCTCTTCACCCTTGTGTATTACTCCACCCACATGACAAGACGACAAGCAGAATAAGCTCACTAAAGTTTGACAAATATTGCAGCTGTTGGACAACATAATGTACTTTTGAGGCTTTTCAGGCGAGAGTGTAGTTGTTTAGATTGCAACTATGCAGTTTATTTATAAGGACAGTGCCTCTTTTAAATGTTTATAATTTCGGAGATACATCGCTTTGGAGTTTGTCAGCCTGTCATACTGAGCAGAGCAAAGACGGCTGCACCACAAGATGGCAACAGAGATGACATAATAAGCCTTAGGAGAGAAAAACCTCAGCGTTTTCTTTCCGTATTTCAAACTAGAGCTGATTAAATCATAAAACAGGTAAGTGACATTCTAAGTCAATCTCTCTTTTGTATGTTACAGTATAGTCCTGAATTGGTACCATAGTAATCTGCTAGTGTTTGCTTTGCGTTGGTATTTTCAGGTTTAATTAATGTGATCTCCCAATTGCCATTTCATGCCGTTCAGCATTATAATCTCAAATACTAGTTCTAAAGTGACATTTGTGAAGTACACTGGGCACTTAAGGGCACTAAGGCACTCGGCCTGTGGCTTTGAGCTAGCGCACACCTCCCACCAGTGCCAATATACAGCCATATCGCACTGCTACTCATGTGATCTTGCTCATATATACATGTGTGTTTGTGTGTGACAACGTGGAACATTACCAACACTAAAACAGCCTGAAAGTGTCCAAATTCATAAAAAACATGTATTCTGCCAGACAGATCAGTTTACATCCTTTGTATCCTTTCAAAAAACAAAATTACAACACATTGCAATATTTATTAATTTAATTCAGGGAATCACCTGCTACGCAATTTAGAGAGCGTCTGTCAAATAGGTGTTCTGTATATATATATATATATATATATAAAGAATTATTAGCCCCCCTGATTTTTTTCCCCAATTTCTGTTTAACGGAGAGATGTTTTCAACACATTTCTAAACATAATAGTTTCTCATTACTATTATAATTTCTCATAATAACTAATTTTTTATAACTGATTTACTTTATCTTTGCCATGATGACAGTAAATTATATTTTACTAGATATTTTTCAAGACATTTCTATACAGTTTAAAGTGACATTTAAAGGCTTAACTATGTTAATTAGGTTAACTAGGCAGGTTAGGGTAATTAAACAAGTATTTGTTTAACGATGGTTTGTTCTGTACTGAAAAAATATATAGCTTAAGGGGGCTAATAATTTTGACCTTAAAATGGTTTTAAAAAAATCTAAAACTGCTTTTATTGTAGCCGAAATAAAATAAATAAGACAGAAGAAAAAAATATTATCAGACATGCTGTGAAAATTTCCTTGCTCTCTTAAACATCATTTGGGAAATATTTAAAAAAGAAAACAAAATCAAAGGGGCTAATAATTCTGACTTCTGAAGTTTGGTTGTCAATCCCAGTTGTAAGAGCCAAAAATAATAACTTGACTTCTAGTTGATTATTTGGAAAAGTGGCAGAAGGTAGATTTTACTGATGAATCATCTATTGAACTGCATCCCAATCATCACAAATACAGCAGAAGACCTACTGGAACCCACGTAGACACAAGACTCACAGAAATCTGTCAAGTTTGGTGAAGGAAAAATCATGGTTTGGGGTTGCATTCAGTATTAGGATGTGTGAGAGATCTGAAGAGGGGATGACAACATCAACAGCCCTATATCAAGAAATCTGTGTTGCCCATTACATTACAAACCACAGGAGAGGGCAAATTATTCACCAGGATAGCGCTCCTTCTCATGCTTCAACCTCCACACAACCAATTCCTGAAAGGAAAGAAGGTCAAGGTGCTCCAGGATTGGACAGCCCAGTAAACAGACATGAACATTTTTAAACATGTCTGAGGTAAGATGAAGGAGGCATTGAAGATGGCTTTTGCTTACTGTCCTAATTAAATACAAAACCATGCATAATCATATTTTATTTAGGAAAAATAAGCGTAATCTAGAGGCCTTTTCCTTTCAAACAAGCCACTTCTGATATAAAAATGATAAACTAATCAAGTTATTATTTGTTGTTCCTAAAACTTGGATAGGCAACAAGACTTTTGTCAGGTAGTGTACTAATTTTTCACTTAAATCAAACACTAACTTTGCTTTAGTTTTCACAAAATAAAAACTTAACTAAGGCCTTGTCAACACAAACATGAGTATTTTCAAAACTACACTTTTCTATGGGTTTTTGCAGTTTGTCCACAAAAAAAAAATGAAGTACCAGTGATTAAAACTTTCTTAAAACTCTGTCCAGGGTGAAGGCTTACCAAAACTCTGGAAACAGTGTGGTTGTGTGGACATTACAAGCTGAGTTTTTCAGCATGATTTAAAAAATAAATAATAAAAAAATGCAAAACCTTACCTTGACACACACACACACACACACACACACACACACACACACACACACACA
>CAIGQZ010001680.1:1356200-1383334 GCA_903798205.1 Danio tinwini | reverse complement strand
GATAGATAGATAGATAGATCTAGAAGCGTGTGGAAAAACTCAAGAAATATCTCAAGACTGATTTTTCTAAGGTTTTATGGACTGATGAAATGAAAGTGAGTCTTGATGGGCCAAATGGATGGGCCCGTGGCTGGATCGCTAAAGGGCAAAGAGCTCCAGTCCGACTCAGACGCCAGCAAGGTGAAGGTGGAGTACTGGTTTGGGAGTACTTGGTTTCGGGTTGAGGATGGAGTCAAGCTCAACTCCCAGTCCTACTGCCAGTTTCTGGAAGACACCTTCTTCAAGCAGTGGTACAGGAAGAAGTCTGCATGCTTCAGGAAAAACATGATTTTCATGCAGGACAATGCTTCATCACACGCGTAAGTACTCCACAGCGTGGATGGCAAGAAAGAGTCTAAAAGAAGAAAAACTAATGACATGGCCTCCTTGTTCTCCTGAAATGAACCCCATAGAGAACCTGTGGTCCATCATCAAATGTGAGATTTACAAGGAGGGAAAACAGTACACCTCTCTGAACAGTGTCTGGGAGGCTGTGGTTTCTGCTGCACGCAATGTTGATTGTGAACAGATCAAAACACTGACAGAATCCATGGATGGCAGGCTTTTGAGTGTCATTGCAAAGAAAGGTGGCTATACTGGTCACTGATTTGTTTTTGTTTTGTTTTTGAATGTCAGAAATGTATATTTGTGAATGTTGAGATGTTATATTGGTTTCACTGGTGAAAATAAATAATTGAAATGGGTATATATTTGTTTTTTGTTAAGTTGCCTAATAATTATGCACAGTAATAGTCACCTGCACACACAAATAGCTAAAACTAAAAACTAACTAAAAACTACTTCCAAAAATATTCAGCTTTGATATTAATGAGTTTTTTGGGTTCATTAAAAACATGGTTGTTTTTCAATAATAAAAATAATCCTCAAAAATACAACTTGCCTTATAATTCTGCACTCCCTGTAGATAGATAGACAGATAGATAGATGGAGATGGATGGATGGAGTTAGTTTGATAGATGAATGTATGTACAGTATGTACTGGAAAAAGCACAGAAGGATGAACTGAGAGTACCTCAAAGCAAGTGTGTATGTTCCTGGCTGTCTCTGACTCTCTCTGATGAGATAAGCACCTTCTGTCCCCGCCAGAAGTTCGTCTGCTTGCTCTCTGGAAATCAGACCGTGGAACCTGTACAAAGACACCATGATTTAACTTTAAGTTAAAATTTGCTCACACAAGCACACACACAGCATAGAATTTCTTGTAGCTTTCATATTCATATGCACAGCAACTCTCGCTCAATTGACGCAACATAAATCATTGTCCTTTTCTCTCTCCCTCATACGCGCTCTTTCATATTATCACCTGCGCACACATCACTGCACAAAATCAATGTGTACAGCCTTTCATAACACTCTTAAATGAAAATCCCACAACCTCAGCAGAATTCACCTGCATTGGGGAAGGAAAGGGGAAAGTAACACTGGCCACTTTATTAGGTACAGTTTAAAGGGATAGTTCACTGAAAAATATGAATTCTGCCATTTTTTTCTCATCCTTTACTTGTTCAAAATATTCATGAGTTTCTTTCTTCTGTTGAACGCAAAATAATACAGTGCATCCAGAAAGTATTCATAGTGCTTCACTTTTTCCAAATTCTTTTTATGTTACAGCCTTATTCCAAAATGAATTAAATAGATTAATTTCCTCAAAATTCTACACACAATACCCCCATAATGACTATGTGAAAAAAGATTTTTTTGAAACTGTTGCAAATAAAAAAATTAAAAAAAACAATACATAAGTATTTACAGCCTTAGCTGTGAAGCTGTAAATTGATCTCAGGTAGATTCTGTTTCCACTGATCATTCTTGAGGTGTTTCAGCAGCTTAATTGCAGTTCACCTGTGGTAAATTCAGTTGATTGGACATGATTTAAAAAGGCATACACCTGTCTATATAAGGTCCCAGGGTTGACACTGCATGTCAAAGCACAAACCAAGCATGAAGACAAAGGAATAGTCTGTAGACCTCCGGGACAGGATTGTCTCGAGGCACAAGGCTACGGAAGGTTACAGAAAAAATTGCTTCTGAGTGCTCTTGACCTCAGACAGGGGCGACGGTTCATCTACCAGCAGGACATTGACACAAAGCACATTGCCAAAATATCAATGAAGTGGCTTTACAACAACTCGGTGAATGTCCAAGAGTGTCCAAGAGTCCAGACCTAAATCCTATTGAACATCTCTGGAGAGATCTGAAAATGGCTGTATACCATCGCTTTGATAGAGCTTGAGAGGTACTGCAAAGAGGAATAGGCAAAAATTCCCAAAGACAGGTGTGCCAAGCTTGTGGCATCATATTCAAAAAGACTTCAGGCTGAAAAAGGTTTTGGTCTACCAAATTTGAGAAAAAAAATATATTTAATACATTTTGGAAAAAGGCTGTAACATAAAAAGGTAATGTGTTGTGAGTATTTTGATTAATCAGAGATTGATGAATTAATGTTAACTATTTTCCATCTCTATAAAATCTAATAAACAATATATAAACATTTTGGAGTCCACGACACATTTTCATTGTGGTCTGTGCTATTTGCAGTGCATTTTTGTGTTTGCATGTGTTGTGAGTATTTATATACATAACATAACTATCATACATAACTATCTTTAAATAGGGCGGCGCAGTGGCGCAGTAGGTAGTGCTGTCGCCTCACAGCAAGAACGTCGCTGGGTCGCAGGTTCGAACCTCGGCTGTGCTGGGTCAGTTGGCGTTTCTGTGTGGAGTTTGCATGTTCTCCCTGCATTCACGTGGGTTTCCTCTGGCTGCTCCAAAGAGTCCAAAGACATGCGGTACAGGTAAATTGGGTAAGCTAAATTGTCCGTAGTGTATGAGTGTGTGGATGTTTCCCAGAGATGGGTTGCGGCTGGAAGGAAGGGCATCCGCTGCGTAAAATCGTGCTGGATAAGTTGGCGGTTCATTCTGCTGTGGCGACCCCGGATTAATAAAGGGACTAAGCTGACAAGAAAATGAATGAATGAACTATCTTAAATACAATCATATACAATTGAAATGAAGTGTTTTATCATTTTTCGAGTCATACAGTATTCAAGTACAGTAACTGAATGATTTAATAAAATAAAAGAATTTAATAAAATTAATGATAGTTAAGGTCACAAATGGTACAATTTCTTATACCTGGATGCTTTTAAAATCTTTAGACAATCACAGGCGTCTAAAACAGGTGCAAATAATAAATTGCAATACAAACTCAACATTGTATATATCCTGTGATGTGACTATTGCAAATGATCTCATTGCTATATTGATGTGGAAATGATATTTTGTGATGATATTTGATATTGAAAATGATATTTTTTCCCCTAAATTTAACTAATGAACCAATCACATGTAACTGAGTGCATTTAGGGATGTATACGTGGTCAAGATTATCTACTTCAAATTAACTAGATGACTAATCTAGGCCACAACATAGAATCTAAGCGCATTTTCTACACAACCTGCTTTGTTTACCAAACAACTGGATCTAATTGGATTTGCATTGTAACCCTTAAAGGTGCAGTAGTGATTGTCTTCAGAAAAAATTTTTTGTTTTTGCTGGTTGAAAGTCTTTTCACGTTCCAATAGTAATGATTAAAGTAAATGATCTAAATGTATTATTATGTATTTTTACATTACAGGTAAGGCATAAGACAAAAAAATGTTCATCCAATTAAAAATTGTCAGACAGACAAATAACTCAATTATGACAGGTATCTCAAACTGTCAGTCAACAAATTTAAATTTGAGAATTTCTGCGCAGCCTGTCACACAGCAGACAGATACATCATTTGCGTGTACTTGTGAAGCATGGCCACCTACAGCTGACAGAGAGAGTTGTCAGGTAAACTCTGCATCAACCTGAAAGACTTCTTTCTGAAAGATTGTTTTTGAAAGGGCTTCTGCCAAAAAAAGCAGAATCAAAACTTTTCTAAACCCTAAATCAATATCAGAATTACTTTTGTACGCTGGAGGGAAATGACTTTATGCAGTTCAAAACAACGATCTGAAGGATGACATGAAGTATTACGTTTCAAGAGTTCGGCCTTGCCGATGATTGATTATAAAGAGTGTTTGGCATGCTGTCCCGGGAAAGAGCCCTGAGCGTGTGAGATCCTTGAGCCCGGAGCTCCTCCCCATTGCAGGGCGAGAGGGGAGTCAGAGTTCAGGTAGATCTCGAGAACTCCCCCTGTTTAACGGTGGTAGATGTGGATTATGAATCAGCATTAGAGTGTGGATACTAAATGCAACGCTTGTTATGATGTTAATTTAGTTTTGTCAATTTACATGGTTTTGGTCTGTGGGAGGAAACCAGAAAGCCCGGGAAAAACCCACACAAACACAGGGAGAACATGCAAACTCCGCACAGAAATGCCGACTTGGCCAGGTAAGATCTGAGCCAGCGACATTCTTGCTGTGAGGCAATGATGCTAACCATTTGGCCTCCGTGTTCCCATGACAAGGAAATGGGAGGAGTAGGGGTGGAAGGGGGGATTCTTCAAGACGACGATGGTTAATGAATGATACTCTGGTTATTTATGGTGATTTAGGGATTGTCTGATTGGTGAATACTGCGTTAGCTAATGAGGACCAGCTGTTATCCATCATAAGCGTGTGCTCCTCTTGAAATTAGTTTATAAATAAACTTCACTTAGACAGGCATGTTTTAAAACATATCTTAGTCATGCAAATGTATGTAGATTGTGTTCCTGTTTATAAATGGGCTTACAGTATATGCACGGAAGTGTTGTTCAGCAACTGAAAAAACGTCCTGCGAAAGATTGACTATTTTCAAGTTCATGGAGCATAGATAATATATTCGGTTAAATAGACATAAGCATTTGTTTAGTTATTCAAGTGTAAAAGGGAATGAAAGTGATGTACAAGGATCAGAGAGCACAATTGAAAATGAAGTCACTTGTTGTTTTGGTAACAGAAGTGTAATGTAAAAAGATGACAGGATATTTCTGTTTAAGCACTCATTTTTTTTAATCAGATTTTTATTTAGTTAAATAACAAAGTATAAGTAAATAGTGCGCTTTCGCCTAACCACCTTTACTATGGTAAAGTTTGATTTACAGCTGTAATCAGGCCATAAAAGTAGGCCTGATTGGGCCCAAGCCTGACAGAATTCGGCCCGAGCCCAACAAGTACATTTTAATGGGCAGCTTTTAAAAGCCCGAACCCGTTTACAGCCTGACATTACTCAAATGTGCACTTGAATTTGTCTTTTTTCAAGAATGAGTCATTTATACATGTTTTAATGTAATATATTTATAACAAACGTATATGCAACTTAGAAGTTGGAACAAAGAAATAAAATAAGTTCTCTGTGTAACATCATAACATCTCAGCACTCTGAATAACCCTAGGCACATACACTTAGCCTTTCAATTGGCCAACACCAATACAAATTAAATAAAAATAAATTCTAAATTAAAGGTATTTGGCAATAACTATATTAAGATAAAGGCTCTGCGGGATTTGTTTCACCACTTCTCTTCACAATCCGGCCTTAAGGTGACGGTAAAGTGGAATATTAAAAGAATAATGCTAACATTAGCCTATACACTCTGACTACATTATGCATTTATAATTTGTTTTTGTGAAGGAACGTTTTGAATCCACCGTAGCCTAGATGGCTTTAGCACTGTCCTGCGCTCACTGATGGCACATGCATCCAGCAGCATTAAACACCCTTTCACTTCTGCTGCTACTGGCCGGGATACATACTACTGATCTGGTTAAATTTGCAAGTTTTGGGTAGGATTGTTTGTTCTTCTTCCACCATCTAAGAACATCCATTTCATTTTCCACGGTTTCAATGGAGCAGGTGACCTCATTATTTTCCCTGTCAGCTTGCTGTACATTTTCCCACTCCGCAAAATTTACTCTTCTTGACTTATCCATAATCATTTGTTTCCCCTTTGCAGGGATGGGTTTTGATGTTGTAACAAATGATTTGATTACTTTCTCACACTAATCGAAATGCATCACATGACTGTTCATTTACAGCACAAGCCAGAGCACAAGACAGAGCCCGGCCCAACCCCGTCTAAAATGATAGAAATTAAACCCAAACTCGAAGGAACCCAACGGTTCCAAAGATCTTCAGCTCTAGTTTGATCTATATTAGTACATTCGTTCATTTTTAAACTGTGACAGCCTGTGACATGCTCCCACTGTAACGTTACTTTGAATATTGTGTCTGAAATAGTGCTGAAATATATGTTGTTTTGAAGTTATACTGCAGCTGTTTCATTGACTGTTAACAATGTTGTATTTGATAGTCATTGGCTGATTATATGATTTCACTATTTATAATTTGCAAACCACACTTTTCTGAATTTATATTATTGAGGAGAAAATCTGAATGTGCAAATAAAAAACAAACTTTACCCAAATGCCAGTTTTGGGGAAATATAATTCCTGCACCCGCTGGCTTGTCAACAACTATGCTGGACAAAGTGCGTGTCTCCATGGAGTTTTCTAACTGGTGAATGACATGATGTAGGGTTATATCTATTCGGTGCACGTTCGCACGTTCATGACTTACTGAAGCGTGGTTTTGGATGGCGAGGGATGTAAAACTTCTAAGCTATTATGCTAACGCTAGCATTCTGGCAGATCACCTACTGCACCTTTAACAAATACATTGCTATGTTTTTTTTTTTAATTGTTTTGAGTTTTTTAGTTACTATGTTCTCAAAATCGTTTAGCATAAATCCACAGATTCTTTTTTTTTTTTTTTTACAAAATTTTGGCCCAATTTAGCAAAAAAAATGTCGAAAAGCTGAAACTGTCTGTTCCTACTAATAAACTAAAGAATGTGAAAACTAATCCAATTTAGCCTTTTCATAAAATGGTGATGACAAATATGTTAACAGTTCATTTATAAAACTATACATTGTATTATATCGTCTTTGCATCAAAAAAAATGTTAATACAAAAAGTATGCAAGGTGTTTTTAATGCAAAGTCTATGGACGGGACAGTAAATTTGATGCTGTTCTCCCTTTGTACTTTTTTAAAGCCATGAAAACTCTATCGTGAAGTTTTTTTGGAAATTGGAATGCATAAGAAATACAAATATTTGTGGAACTCTCCCATTTACTGCTCTATAAGTTTACCTGCTTCTGAGAAAACTGAGAATGTGAAAAAGAGTATATTGAAAAAAAAAGCTTATAAATGAATAGCTCATCTGGGTATTTCTGAAACTGCTGATCTACTGATCTACAGAGTTTGAAAGGCAACAGTAACTCAAACAGACACTTGCTACTGTTGTGGCAAATTATGGTTCTGAGTGCCAAAGACTTTACTGCTGCAGCAAGAAATGAGCCATCAACTTGAGTCTGCGTTCTGCTCTCAAATCAAGTTGCTTAAACTGTTTTCAGTTCGTATCAGCTGATTTTCTAACATTTTTTCCCAACCTGCTTTTGTGGGAAATTTCTCCCTGCAGTGTTTTTTGTTCTTTAACAATCATATGCATTGAGAGTGTATACGTTATTGGTCATGTAAATACATTTACTTGTATCATATGATGTTCTTTTAATTGTTAATAACAATTTTGTCATTGTTACTGTGTTGTTTTTTACCTTCTCAGCAACAGAACTAGCATCATCTGACTTAATGTATTTAAATGTATATAACCAACTGCATATGACCGACCAAGTGTACTGTACAGTTGAAGTCAGAATTATTAGCGCCCTGTTTATTTTTTTCCCCAACTTCTGTTTAACAGAGAGAATACTAGTTTTAATAACTCATTTCTTGAAATATTTTTCAAGACATTTCTATACAGCTTAAAGTGACATTTAAAGACTTAACTAGGTTAATTAGGTTTAGTAGGCAGGTTAGGGTAATTAAGCAAGTTATTGTATAATGATGGTTTGTTCTGTAGACTATCGAAAAAAAATCATAGACCCTTTCTTAGAATCCAAAATTACCCATTATGCTTTGCATGTGCACACAAGGAGAATGCTAAGAAATTCCAGTCGATAGCTGATGCGTGTAAATAGTCACATTTGAACAGCTTTAAAATGATAGTTTTAAACTATTTTACTTGCTTTTAACATCTTTAAACTAATACTGTTTTCAATCAGCACCAACTCCTGGACTGAGTATTTAAAAAATGTGATCTAATGGGAATGAAAAACATCTGCTGCAAGTCATTTACCTTTACCGTCAAACTGCAACTTTGTACAAAAGTTTTCGGTTTAAATGGAGTCTCATCATCGCTTAAGTGAACAGTTTCTGTCTTTCTTCAAATATATAACCAACCTAAACAAATGTAATTCACCAAAATGTTTGACACACACACGTCCTGTCCCACTGACACATTGATTGAAAAACTGGCACAAAGTGAAAATAAAGAGGCATTTTGAAATGACAGAAAAACACATACCATGGTAAAAACTACCAAAGTCCCTTTAAAACAAGTAATTTCACTTGGCAGCCATCTTTGAAACGCCTCTCAGGCAGTATGCTCTGGCATTCTGTTTGAATGGGGAAACATCAAATTCTGCAAAACTACTTGCCCAGCTTACGAATACATTTCATATTAGAAAAAAACAATATAATTAAACAACAACTGTCTTTTTAGTTTTATTTCTAAATGTTTGTATCACACAAAATCTGCAGAAACTCACGTCTGGTCCGAGCTCCTCCACCTGAGAATTGTCATTCTATAGCAATCGCTTATTGGCTCTGTACTAGAAGGCTGGGCTTCATTCGCCATATTGACAGTTATACTTTTTCCCATTCAAAAGTATACGAGTGACATGTCTTGTGTATTCTATAGTCTCTGATACTACACACAAACTAACTAAATGAAACATAAACAGCTCCCAATTAGAATCAACATGCAAATCAGTCAGCAGAGTATCAGAGTATCATGCAAACTCCGCACAGAAACGACAACCAGCCCGACAAGGACCGAAACCAGCTATGTTTTTGCTGTGAGGCAACAGTGCTAACCACTGGGCCGCCATGCCACACAATCTAAGAAAAAAAAGGGGGAGGAATAGGGGAGATGACTGTTGTGTAAAGACTATGGTTATTTGTGGTGACTTAGGAATTGTCTTATTGGAGAATCGTGTATTAGCTCATGCAGGTCCAGCCTTGATCAATCATAAGCCCATGATTCTCTCGATATTTGTTTATAAATAAACTTCACTTAAAAAATAACATTTTATTTAACGTTAATTGTGCAACAAGTCAGATTACTAAGGTTAAAAATTTACTTAATTCAAGCCCATAGCCAGCCTATTGAAAGGGCTGGTTCTTCTTTCTGAAAAGGTGGACCTTTTTTGCAGTTATTTGCCTCATGCGAGGTTTAAATACTGCAATTTAGTGGCATTTTAATTTTTGCTGGATCAGCTTGTCAAATGGTAATCATAACCACACTTTTTGATGTACTAAAAATATGTGTTTACCATACTATTTTATAACCAAGTATTTATGTACAAATTTGAATTTCATCTAAATTATTACAGTTTTAGATATAATGTTACGAGATAAAATAAATAAAAAATATATAAAAAATACTTCTTTTCAAATACAAATTCATTATCATCTATCATCTAAGAAAAAAAATAGGAATCTGGTAAAACTTGTTTTAAACTAAAAAGTGTAGCCTATAGGCAAATAAAATACTGGCCATTTCATTTAACTTTCCTTAAATGAAATTTAATTTGCTTCCTTGAATTTGGCCACTTGAATAATTAAAAAATTATTTGTTTTAAAGCCTTGTTCTATCTGTAATTTTCACAATTTAAGATGGCATAGCAGTCACAAATGGGACAAACCAGAACATGTAAAGGCAAAAATTCTGGACTTTGTCAGTGGGGGGTGGGTCTTTCAAACACCCCCCATCCCCCCAGATCTTAATCCAATAGAGAAGTTTTGGGATGTGGAAACATTTTTGCTTATTCTGTTCCATGAGAATAAACATTGGTAAGGTGTACCTAAAAAGTGTACATTGAGTGTAGACACCATATTTAGAGTTAAGAGAAATAATACAAATGTTTTGCATTTGAAGTACAACTATTAGATTTAGATACTCACTCTCTACCATAGTATTTTGGTCTGCTTTCCATCTGTAAACAAAAGAAGAGAAAAGAGAGATGAACACACAAGAAATAGAACACAAAACAAACTTTGTTCATCTGTTGGGAAATTCTTTTCTAACAAGATAAGCATTTTGTGAACATAAACCTTGGGAGTGTTTACACACATTGTCCAGTACTTACCTCCTGAGGACATGTGATCCTCTTTGGTCTTAGTGCTTCCTGCTGTAGTTGGTACACTGGTGAACAAAAAAATTATATTTTTACTATTTTTACACCATTTTGATCATGATTTTCCAATACTAACATGATTAAGACTGATTATCTACAACCAAAAAAGACTTGATTACCTTAATTTGATAATCTAAGGTCAAACTCAAAGTAAACAAATCCAATTAAATTCTATTTGGGTCTTATTATCAAAGTGCAATCACTAACGTTTCACTGCATTTTGTGACAAGATACACACACAGCGGTGGTCAACACTGATGAGCATGGTCTGTATCTGCTATTGTTTGTTTGCTTGTTAACAAATAACTACCTGCACACAAAGCTTTCGTAGCATTAAAAACGAAACTCTATATGGTAGACAAACATAGTTGATATGTGAAATTTAGGAGAGAATATTGGATGATATAAATGATAATGTGTTCTAATAATCCATTAACACTATATTGACAAATGATTTTAAATAATTCCAAATCAATGAATTCAGATTGTCCAATCACTTCCATGGCCATAGCTATATAAAATCAAGCACAGGGACATGCAGACTGCTTCTACAAACATCTACGAAAGAATGGGTTTCTATGCACATCATGATTTTGCATGATTTTGAAGTATGATGCAGTCCTGGATTAGCATCTTTGTTGGAACATCATTTTTGTTTGAAAATGTAATTCATACCTATTGCCTACCCCTAAACCCAACCATAATTGTAAATTAATCCCAAAATCAGAGGAGAATAATAGTTGGATAAAAATCATGTAGAAGTGCATAAACCTAACCATAAGCCTAAACTTAAATTAAATGGTAAACAGCAACATTAAATCTGATTGGCTGATTGAAATGTTGTTCCAGGATCAACATAGATGTTGTCAAGGAACATGCCCTACTTGGTGAAATTAGGTTAGAGAGGTCTCTATCAGAATCTCAGAGATTTCAACCATGGTACCTGTATAATAAGTCTATTTGTGAAATGTCCTCACAACTAAATATTTCACCTTCAACTATTAATGGTTTCATAACAAAGTGGAAGCAACTAGGAACGTCCTGGTTATGAACTAAACCCACGTTCCCCTAATAGGGAACAGTGACTTGTGTCTGGCAGACTATACTAACAGACTATTGGAGATCGCTAGAAGACCAATCACTCTGAAGAGAAAGAAAAAGGGCCAATGAATTCCAAATGAATTGGAAGAGCTCGGCTCTGCAGGTGCCAGCGATTAGTCATTAAGGAAGCATATCAGCTGGCGTCCACGGAGCGAGCATTCAGATTTTGCCAGCTGAAGAACCGATCACTCAGCTAACAGCTGGAGACTCAGCTGCTGTGGCAATGGAGACACACTTCTTTGTTCCCTATTCAGGGAACGTGGGTTACATTTGTATCCAGGACGTTCCCCTTCATAGGAACTACAAACCTTCAGTGTGGAGGGTGATAGCCTATGATCCAGCTTATACTGAAGGAAGGAAAACACAACTCTAATCTGGCAAGTTCGAGGGTCTTCTTGTGCACTACTCAGAAGATAGACTCCACTTCAGGATGTAGGCATGCCTCTTAGAGGGTGCTCTAGCCTGAGTGATGATGTTAACTACCAATGCCGGTAAGTTACCTAAGTCTTCCATTTTCTGTCTATGGACCACACATGGAGGTTCCAGAGCTCTGGGCCAGAGGGTCCTCTCTTAGGGGAATGCGCCAGGGAGGGGCCGTCGCAAGGAGTTTTGAGTTCGGAAACCCAGTTCCGATTGGGCCAAAGAGGCACAGTAAACAAGACCTGTTCCTCGTCTTCACTGACTTTGCACAGTGTCTGTGCAATTAGGCTCACTGAGGGAAAGGCATATTTCTGCATACCCGGTGACCAGCTGGGCGTTGGTCGGGGAGTAAAACAACTATCAATGGGTGTTTTCGGAGAAGCAAACAGGTCGACCTGGACCTCCCTGAAGCACTCCCATATCAGCTGGACCAAGCCGGAGTGAAGTCTCCATTCCCCTTGGGACGCTAGCTGCTGTGAAAGCACATCAGCTGCACGGTTAAACTTACCTGGAAAGTGAATGGCACGCAGCGATTTCAAAACCAATTGAGTACGGTAAAACCCTATAAGTTAAGGCAACTCAAACCATTTGAGAAAACTGATTGCTACAAACCATTTGAGTAAAAAAACTAATCTATATGAGTAATGTGAACTTATTCCATTTAAGTTGAAGTAATGAAGTACAGTATTTAATTAACTCATTACCTTCAACACTGAGTTCAAAACTTTTCAAATGTGTAGAATTAACTTTCAGTAAATTTTGAGTTAACTGCACTCATTTCATTTGATAAAGTTGACTTCTGGGTTTTACAGTGCATAAATGCATCCCTGTTAAATGCATGTTTTAGATGTTAAAATCAAATCTGGTCAACATTTAATTAGGTTACATTGACTAAAGCATCAGACACACAGCATTTTATTCCATTAATATTATTATTTACAGAAACATAAGCTTCAGTTTTCAAGAATCCAGATGTGAAAGCAAAACCAGTGGTGTGGAGTTTTCATTAAATTATGGACCATTCTAAAAGAAACATTTTAATCATAATATTATCATATTTAAAATCAAGTAAATTATAAGATTACTCATGCCCATGCAAACATATCCACTGAAACCAAATCTTTCATTGTGAGCAGCAACTTAACAGGAGAAATTCTGTTTATTTTACCTCTAATCTTTATAACGCTCTGCTAAAATGCTGGTATATTTAGAGCATGTCAAAACACAGAAGTCTCTGTTAGACATAAATCCATTAGGTCTGGGCTGCAGGACACACACCCACTATCCCTGCTGTCAAACTAAGCTACAACGCATTACACAAGTGGATTGGCTAATATTGGTAAAGCTATTGAAAAATGAACACTGCAAGAGCCTAACAAATAAATCAACACCAACAGTGGATCAATAGGGGGAAAGAATGCATGAAGGGCCATAAATTCAGCTCAAGGGGCTTTAAGCTTACATGTTTTGATTGTGTCTATTTGAATATGGAGGTTAATACCAGGAATTCCTCAGGTTATCCTCTCCTAAATAATCAGCTTGCACAGGCAAGGTCAATCAACGGGCAGTTCAAACAACATTCCTCTGGTAGCGAGTTCATTTACAATAGCTAATTCATTTGTGACAATAAAAAATGGAATTTGGAATACAGGACTGTAGATGATAATACAACTAAAAATAATCTCTAATACATATAAACTGATTCATGTAAAAAAGGTTAGAGATATAGTTACTGGTTTTACTGTATTTGACAGATAAGTATTTCAATTACTTATCTGTCAAACACAGTGAAACCAGTAACACTTTAGATTAGCGACTAATACCCACTATTTACTAGTTGCATATTAGCATGACTATTAATAACATATTGACTGTTCATTAGCAATTACAAATCACATATTCTGCTAAATCATATTCTATATCCCTAATTTTACCCAGTACCTACATGTAACTGCTACCTTAACAACAATTTCAAGAGTTCACGCTTAGATAATGCTTGACTATGATAGCAGGTTTGGCATGCTGTCACAGGAGAGGACCCTGAGCTAGGAGATACATGAGCCCAAGGTTCCTGCCTGGTCAATAAGCATTAGGAGGGATACAAAATCAGGTATTTCTCAAGAACCCCCCCAGTTCATTTTTTACCTATATACTTTGTTTAATATGGTGGTTCTAACTGATTCGGTTAGTATGCGTTAAGTGCTTGTGACTGTTATTTACGATTCGCTTATGTACATGTTTTTAGGCTGTGGGAGGAAACCGGAGTACCTGGGGAAAACCCACGCAGACACGAGGAGAACATGTAAACTCCACACAGACATAGGGAGAACATGTAAACTCCACACAGAGAGTGCCAACTGGTTCAATTAGAACTTGAAATATTGGCCCTCCCACCAGCCACCAGCCACTGAGCCGCCGTGTCGCCCGATCATAGAATTGAGGAGGAGGGAGAAGGGAAGGATAGAGGGAGGGGGATATTTACTATAAATATCCTTTAGGTAGGATATTTATAGTAATTTTGGAATGATCCGATAGGCTAGCTAATGATTAACGATGAGTATCAGCTGTAGTCAACCATATCACATGCTCCTCTCGAAATTAGTTTGTTGAACCTTAAAAAAAAACTGTCACCATAAAATCTGATCATGGTTTTTGTGTGTGACTGAATTTATTCTTTAATTTATTGGATATGTTATTAGTTTACTATTTGTTAAATGGTCTTTTTGACCAACAAATTAAAATTATGTTTTTTTTTCAAAGGTAGCTGACCTGACCAGTATTTCAAGAGTTCACACTTAGCTGATGATTGAATATAAGCAAGTTTGGCATGCTGTCCCGAGAGAGAGCCCTGAGCCCAATGGTCCTTGAGCCCTGGGCTCCCTCCCGTTTGCAGGGCGAGAGGGGAGCTTTGAGCTCAGGTAGATCTCGAGAACTCCCCCTTTTTTTTTATAACAGCTGATTGACAGAAAATGATTGCTATGAAGATATATGCTGCTGGATGAGAGTTTGACTGTAAGTGCTAAATTTAGATTGATCAATTAACTTGTAGTGCATGTTTTTTGGAATGTGGGATGAAAACTGGAGAACCCGGGGGAAACCCACACGAGCATGGAAAGAACATGCAAACTTCGCACAGAAACGACAGCCGGCCAGTTAAAGGACTAGAACCGGTGACGTTCTTGCTGTGAGGCAACATTGTTAATCACTGGGCCACCGTGCTGCCCTATGAAGGTAAAGGTACAGGAGTAGGGGTGGAAGGGGGGATTCTTCAAATCGAAGATGACTGTAGTGAGAAACCCTGGCTCTTTAGTGAGTTAGGAATCGTCTGATTGGTGGATCATACACAGTTAATGCAGAGCCAGCCGTGTTCAATCATAATCACGTGATCCTCTCGAAATTAGTTTATAAATAAACTTCACTTAGTGCTGTACATACTTTTCAAAAGTTAAAAAGTAAAAAAAAGTTTTAAAATATTTTTAAAGGTCATAGCATAGGTAATATAAAAATTTTCTGAGATATGAATTGTTGTGTTTATAAGCTGTGAGACACAATAATCAAAATTCAAAGAAATAAACACTTGAAATACATCAGTCTGTGTGTAATAAATCTATGTAATATATGAGTTTCACTGAAATGACTGAATTACCGAATTAAATCAACTTTTTCAAAGATATTTTAATTTATTGAGATGCACACTGCAAAACCCAACAGTCGACTTTATGAAATGAAATGAGTGTAGTTCAGTCAAAATTGCCTGAAAGTTAATTCTACTCATTTGAAAAGAGTTTTGTACTCAGTGTTGAAGGTAATGAGCTAATTAAATACCTCATAACTTCAACTTAAATGGAGTAAGTTTACAGTACTCATTAGGATTCGTTTTTTGAACTTAAATAGTTTGTTGCAATCAGTTTCCTCAAATGGTTTGAGTTGTCTTAACTTTTTGGGTTTTATAGTGTGTATGTACTTCATTGTAAAACTTAATAAGTAAAGGTAACTCATGGCAAACCGATTGCAACAAATCATTTAAGTTATAATTTATATGAGTACTGTGAACTTACTTCATTTAAGTTGAAGTAATGAGATTTTTGTGATAACTTAAAGTGATTAAGTGTTGATTGAGCATTAATGATGAACACCTGCTGTTAACAAGCAGAATTAATGAAGAGAAACACAAAACTACAGCTGACTTCAGTCACAGCCTAAAAAGAAATAAAACTCTTTGATTTCATACCTCATGTTAGTTTTTCTTTGGCTTCTGTAACTGTGTGTTATGGCAAGCATAAGAAAAATAATTTATAAATACATATATATATATATTATCCAGTTTTTCAAGATGTGTTATTGGTCACGCTTTTCACTTTACTGAAATTAATCCCCCTGTTGTTTTACCAAAGGTAATCCAGCTTTGAAATGCATTGAACATCTAAACCACCTTAAACACACAGACATCAAGAATCAGAGTCTAAATCTTAACGATGGTAACATATTTCTTGCCACAGTGCATTCTGGGAGCCATGGATGAGTTTTGAATGATTCTCCCAGCATGCACAGCAGCATGAAATGTGTCACCATCATTGAAACATTCTTGATGTCTGTGTCTTTTAATTAGTTCTGATGTGAAGAAAATGTATGTATGTTTGTTTAGAAGCCCTTATTAAAATAGTTAAATGAAGCATCTACTTTATTCAATACTTCACATCCAATACCATATCATCAACTTGATTATAAAATAAGTTAAATAACAATATTAATTATGCTTCTGCAATTTTATTATTTAACCTGATAACATTCATTGTGCTTTCTCTTGTCATAACATACAGGTACAACATTCAAAAAGAAATTAACAGGAGAAATGAAGTCAAAGAGACCTAAGGTGTGTCCTAAACAGCATACTTATGCACTATTCTATGCCATTTTGTAGTATAAATAGTGTAAGTAGTGCGTTCACACTGAAAACTCTAAAAACAATAAGTGCACTTTAATTACCTGGATGATGCACTTATTCAACCGGTAAAATGAAGTGTGGAATAATGGACACTTCACGCACTCAACAGCAGCAAGCGGTAACCTCCCGCTCTCACTCGGGAAGACAACTGTGAGGGGGTGATTTTTTTTAAACTCATCCGGTTTGTTTTTATTAAGTTATATTACGCTGCATAATTAAGGGCGTGGCCACTTGAGTGACAGCTATAGGGCGCTGCTCACTGTCTCGTCACCTCAGCTGATTCCGGCTAATTAGCCGCTGATCTCGGCATATACAACAAATTTTTATTTTGGTTAATGTTTCTTTACACAGTCATTTGAATTATTTCCTGCAATTATCAGATACTATAGCATGCTGTGTGCACTTAACTGTGCTTACAAACCGTTCAAGTTGCCTCTATTTCCCAGGTGAGTGAAATTATATACTTATATACCATCTCTATAAATGTATTTGTTTTATTTAAGATAACTTATCATTTATAATTCTCTTTAGACTTGTAATGCACTCCAAAATCTGACAGGTTGATTAGCTAGGCTATAAAACGGTCATCTGAAGCGTTGTCATACAGTGTTGGATTTCATAAATAGCCTTGCATTTACTAACACAGACTATATCTGAATATCTGTTTTTCCTCCATAGAAAAACGTCATAAGAACAATGTTTAGTGGCTCAATGTGTTACAGCAGTGTTTTTAAAAGTCTAAACACTTTATTGATATAGTGTACAACCAAGCACTTGTGGTCAGAACATAAACGAGTCTTGGGTAATGAAGTATTAAGCCTTCTTCCAAAGTAAAAAGTCTGTCTAAGCCAGGTCTAAGCAATCCAGCATGCGTCTGTAGCTCCGCTCACTCTCCGCCTCTTTGCCCTTGTTTGGTATCCTGCGATTGGTGCGATGACGCGCGAACAAAATGTAGACGGTTGGCCGCGCCTACTTGTAGCTTTTTTTGCAGTGTTCAGAAACCTATGGGTGACGTCACGGATACTACGTCCATATCTTTTACAGTCTATGAACTGCAGCTGCTTTGCTCATGTAGCAGAAGGGGCAGAGCTATCGGGGGCTCATGTTGAATTATTTATTTTGGATGGTGAAAGCGAAATTCTCCTACAAGAGTGATTATAACACCTCCTGATAGTGAATGCGGTTATACTCGTGGCAGGTATTCTTTGGTACTTTGGTCATTTATTTCACTGATTTGGCAACTGTCAAATGTCATCAGGGAAACGGTTTGAATTTCCACTTAGTAAAAAAAAAAATTATTAATGTTCCATAGGGGATGACACTATATACATATACTATGCTGTTGAGTGTGTAGGTACATAAGTACATAGTGCATAGTGTATAGTGAGCCATTTGGGACGCAGCTCTAGAAATGCAACTGCTGTTCTCATCATTGGTGACTTTTAACAAGATTATTTCCAGTGATTCATGCTGAGGGCTTTTGTAGACGTGTGACTCAAGCAGATTAGTAATAGGTGAAGCTGTCGATACTGTTTGTGTTGTTGTTTAATGATCCAATGTGTTTTATTTCTTTTAAGGCTGTGACTGAAGTCAGCTGTAGTTTTGTGTTTCTCTTCAGTAATTCTGTTTGCTAACACCAGGTGTATATTATTAATGCTCAATTAACACTTACTTAATCACTTAATTAGCTCTTTAAATTCAGAACTGAGTTCAAAACTCTTTTCAAATGAGTTGAATTAACTTTCAGTAAATTTTGAGTTAACTACACTCATTTCACTTGATAAAGTTGACTGTTGGCTTTTACAGTGTTAGAATATTATGCTACTATGTTATTACTATACAATCAGTGACATAAAATGGTCTTAAATTGATAGTTCACCCAAAAAAATAAACATTACTCTTTATTTACTCACATTCAAGTGGTTCCAAACCTGTTTGAGTTTCTTTTTTCTGTTGCAAAGATATTTTGAACAATGTTTAAAACCTGTAACCACTGACTTCCATAGTATTTGTTTTTGTACTATAGAAGTTTCAGCATTTTTTACAATAACTTCTTCAGTGTTCAACAGAAGAAAGGAAGTCAAAAAAGTTTGTGACAAGTGAATACTAATTACATTATTTAAAGTTATGGCTGAACTATCCCTTTAATACACTGTGTGGTAAAAAAAAAAAAAAGTTGTGTATGGTGTCAAACTGGGGTGCTTTTCCCAAAACAACAACGTAATTCGCAGCTGAACTACCATAGTAGGATGCATCGAATGGGAAAAGAACGATGTAGCGACAAGCGTTTCCCAAAATCCGTAGTTTCTCTGTCGCAGATCCATTGTTTGAACCACGTTACTTATAATGTAAAACGCCCATAATGACGATCTAAACAGGGTTGAGTAACAACTGTCTGAAATTGTTTTTCATGCACATGAATTTAAAAAAAAATCCAATATTAGTTATGGTAAAAACATGCACTCAATTTTCATATTAATTGAAATATATTTAAATGGCACATACTGTACAGTATATATGTTTACTTTACAAATATTATTGAGAACAATACATATTCTATTATAAAACATAAAAACACTTACAAAAGCTAGCACATATTCTAATACAGTATATAAATAAACAAATATATAAATAAATAAATAAATAAATAAATAAATATTTTTAGGAAATTTTAAAAATCCTACTTTAATGATATTATTAATATTAATGATGATGATTCTTCTTCTTATTATTATTCTTTCTTTCTTTTCGGCTTAGTCCCTTTATTAATCTAGGGTCGCCACAGCTGAATGAACCGCCAACATGCAAACTCCACACAGAAAACATGAACATGCAAACTCCACACAGAAAAGGCCAACTGACCCAGCCGAGGCTCGAATCTGCGACCCAGCGACCTTCTTGCTGTGAGGTGACAACACTACCTACTGCGCCACTGCGCCGCCCTATGATAATTCTTCTTCTTCTTCTTCTTTTTATTATTATTATTATTATTATTGAGTAGGATATTGTTTATTTATTTATTTTTTTAAATGTCTACTTTTACAATTTGACACATGCACACCACTACAGAAATGTTCTAACCAACAGGCCCATGTCATATACAATACAGATACTTAATATATAACCTACTATAAATTAAAAGCATTAACGTATGCTATGTTTTTTGTGTTCACAAGCTTTGCAGACGTAACATAAATTCCACTTTTAAATAATAGGTCACCCACAGCTTTCGTCATGAGCCACGGCTGTGTTCAAAATGACATCAATGTTTCAAAGTGCACTGCAAAGGGAGCGCAACTGTCAATATAAAGATCGCTAAAAATGAACTGTAAAAATACTTTGAAAGCAAATTGCACCTAAAAGTGATGACTTTAATGCTTATTTTAATAATTCTAAGTAAAAATTTTAGAAAGCTCTAAATGAACAGGGCATAGGGGGGACTAGGAACTATGTTTCTAACTACAGCTCCAGAGGTGCAGTTGTAAGCTTACAATTTTGCAACGCAGTTTGCGAATGTTCGTTGGAATGATGGATTTGGGAAACGCCAAATCAACGAACTATGTTTGTAATGACGGAACTTGCGACCTTAGTTAGCTAACAATGGTTTTCGGAAACGCACCCCTGGTCAGTGAGTTTGCTATACAAGGTAAATCTTTTTTTTTTTTATGTCTAGGTCTTGTTTATTTATCATAGAGATGATACGTGATCACGTTTATCATAGAATACATTTATCATAGAGATGATACTAGCCTGATAATGAAGAAAAATTTCCCTTAAAGATTTAGATCACACAAAAATGAAAATTACCTCATCACTTACTCTCCCTGATGTGGTTTTAATCCACAATGCATAGATTTCTTTCTTCTACTAAACACAAAAGATATTTAGAAAAATGCTGGTTGCTGTGACCCATGAACTTCTATAGTAGGGGTAAAAATTGGAAGTAACCAGCAGTGTCTTCTTTTGTGTTGAACAAATCGATTTTAAACAAGTGTTTTCTTTTTTAGGGGGTGAACTATCCCATTAATATGAATATAATTTGTATTAATATAATAATCATATGAATGTTATATACACCTACATCCATTTCTTAAAAACTAAATAGTTTAATAAATTGCATTATTTATATTATATCATTTAATAATATGTGACCAAAAACTCAAACACTTTTGTCTTTAAAGCAAAAGAGCTGCCATTTTTTCAATACTGGTTTCATGAAATAGTTTTGCAGATAAAAGAAATGGCATTGAAGTTACATTAAATATAGTCGACTAGAATTCCAGAACTTTTGGACCTTGCAGTGTATTATTATTCTGAACCAATTACTTCCTCACACTAAGAGAAAATTAATAATAATGCCATTCAGATCATCATGAGAAGAGCAGCATGAGTGAAATGATTGACATGGACTCAAAAATAAAAACAGCAACAGATGTGTGGAGGTACTTGAGCTGGACATGGACGTGACCTTCTCTTGATGACTTCATTAAAAGCTGCTCATCATGGAGAGCAGCACTTGGCCAGCACAGTCCGTGAGCAGACAGAATCTGGACTCAACGCTCAGATTTCTCCTCACAGGGAGTAGGAAGGCATTCGACAGCCATGCCAAGATTTTGTCAAAGAAGCTCAGAACGAGCAGTGGGTTCTGGACAACGTCCACCAGAATGACAAGGATAGGGCCTGCACTAAAAATACTGCACAGTGAGAGTGAATGTGAGCGAAAATGAGTTGAACTGTGGGATGGGCTCTGAGTTAATGCTAACTGGCCAGGAAATCTTGACAGGGGAATTGCTCCTGTCAGGGTGGGATATTAATGGGGGCTTGGGGCTAAATTAAATCTATTATGGCTGTGGCGATTAAAGTGAAATTTGAAAGTGAATGTAAAGTGTCAATTGCATCAGATTCCTTTAACATGCTTTTTTGAACACTGAGCATTAGAACCAACCACACATGTCTGTTTTTCTTAGGAATTCAATGGCCTATCGGACGCATTTAAATAAATTATTAATAAACATAATCCAAATTCAGACATTATGTAAATAAGATATAAATGTTTCAGTAGGCACATTTCTATTTCCCTTCAACAGTAATTGTGCATATTTAGTTAATGATGCAAGAAGATTTTACTCTCGCATTAGGTGTATTTTTAATTCTGAAAAGGGATGTATTGCAAGTTTGTAATGGTTTTATCATTTACAGATAACATGGCATATATACAGTGCATCCAGAAAGTATTCATAGCGCTTTACTTTTTCCACATTTTTTTATGTTACAGCTTTATTCCAAAATGGATTAAATTGATTTATTTCCTCAAAATTCTACACACAATATGCCATAATGACAATGTGAAAAAAGATTTTTTTTAATTGTTGTAAATTTATTAAAAATAAAAAAAACTGAAAAATCACATGTACATAAGTATTCACAGCCTCTGCTCACTGCTTTGTTGATGCACCTTTGGCAGCAATTACAGCCTCAAGCCTTTTAAATATGATGCCACAAGCTTGGCACACCTGTCTTTGGGAATTTTTGTGCATTCCTCTTTGCAGTACCTCTCAAGCTCTATCAGGTTGGATGGGAAGTGATGGTGTACCGCCATTTTCTAAACTCTCCAGAGATATTAAATAGAATTTGGGTCTGGGCTCTGGCTGGGCCACTCAAAGACATTCACAGAGTTGTTGTGAAGCCACTCCATTAATATTTTGGCCGTGTGTTTTGGGTCATTGTCCTGCTGGAAGATGAACCTTCACCCTAGTCTGAGGTCAAGAGCACTCTGAAGCAGGTTTTCATTCAGGATGTCTCTGTACATTGCTGCAATCATCCTTCCCTCTATCCTGACTAGTCTTCCAGTTCCGGCTGCTCAAAAAAAAATCCCCACAAAAATTATGCTGCCACCACCATGCTTCACTGTAGGGATGGTATTAGCCTGATGATGAGCAGTGCCTGGTTTTCTCCAAACGTAATGCCTGACATTCACTCCGAAGAGTTGAATTTTAGTCTTATCAGACCAGACATTTTGTTCTTGAATCTGAGTCCTTCAGATGCCTTTTGGCAAATTCCAGGCAGGCAATTCCATCTGGTCAGTCTACCATACAGGCCTGATTGGTGGATTGCTGCACAGATAGGAGAGCCTTACAGAAGGACAAGCATCTGTGCAGCAATCCACCAATCAGGCCTGTATGGTAGAGTGGCCAGACGGAAGGTAGGGTTCTCCTCTCTCCACAGAAGAACGCTGGAGCTCAGACAGAGTGACCAATAGGTTATTGATCACCTCCCTGACTAAGGCCCTTCGATCACTCAGCTTAGATGGCCGGCCAGCTCTAGGAAGAGTCCTGGTGGTTCCACACATCTTCCACTTACGGATGATGGAGGCCACTGTGCTCATTGGAACTTTTAATTTACCCCAGGTGAACTCCAATTAAGCTGCTGAAACATCCCAAGAATGATCAGTGGAAACAGAATGTACCTGAGCTCAATTTAGAGCTTTACGGCAAAGGCTGTGAACACTTATGTACATGTGATTTTTCAGGTTTTTTATTCGTAATAAATTTGCAACAATTTCAAAAAGTATTTTTTCACATTGTCATTATGGGGGTATTGTGTGTAGAATTTTGAGGAAATAAATCCATTTCATTCATTTTGAAATGAGGCTGTAACAAAAAAAAATGTGGAAAAAGTGAAGCACTATGAATACTTTCCAGATGCACTGTAAGTCACATAATCATTCTTTAAAGATATAACTATGCATTTATTTGTAGAGACATGGTGCTGGTACTTTAAGAGGCCCCATTTTAATGCAATATTTTCTATTCCTAGTTTTCTATTTTCTATTATTATTTTCTATTTCTAATTCTATTCTGTTTCTATTTCTGTTCTATTCCTAGTTATTCCCCTCTGCCAGGGGTGTCCAAACTCGGTCCTGGAGGGCCGGTGTCCTGAAGAGTTTAGCTCCAACCCTAATCAAACACACCTGAACCAGCTAATCAAGCTCTTACTAGATATACTAGAAACTTCCAGGCAGGTGTGTTGAAGCAAGTTGGAGCTAAACTATGCAGGACACCGGCCCTCCAGGACCGAGTTTGGACACCCCTGCCCTATGCCCTAATCTTATGTAAAGCTATTGTAGGTAATGTAAACAAATGTATCTAATAAAATAAAGTTATAAACGACAGTATATTAGCATTCTGTGCAGCGTTGTAAATTCAAGTTCAATCAAATCGAAAGGTCTTATAAAGCAATTTGCATACTATCCAGCCTAAATAGTCTTTTAAAATAGAATTAGTAAGTCATAAAGTGTAACATAAAAAAGTGATGCCAAAGGTTCCCGGATGGTGTACTATTTCCATTAGAAAGCCAAAGTGTAGAACCATCTGTTCTCTAACTGATAATATTGCCCACAATACATTGCACACTGGGCTTGAATTTGATTAGAACTATACAAATTCAGGGGGAAAGTGTAAACAAACTCCAAACAGGGTAGTAGCGTGAGACCATCAGTCAGGTAGAGAGGCTCTAGATTAATATCTAGACAACTGCAAAATATTAAATCATGTTTTACATCTTATTTTTCATCTGCAACAACAATGTGAACTTCTATAAAGACAAGTTTTGACATTAACTTCTGGATAGATAATTATCCAATGACCTGAGGAGATTTCGCTGCATGAAAGACTCACGAATGGCAGATTAACCTGCTGCTGAATCTTCAATAAGGTAGGTAATTAAACATGACAGAAATGTGAATGATGTGTGGAGATGATTGACAGGGGACATACATAACCAAGCAACATAATGGTCCATTAATGAGGAAGTGGTATGTCTCAAAGTTTGCATACTCTTCTGTTACACACTCAAAAGTATGTGCTTTTTCTTCACAAAGTACATACTTTTAGAACATAGTATAAGTATACAAATTGGGATGCAGCAATGGATTGTAGTTCTTTTTCCATTTTAAATGTACTTTGGTGTTAATTAAATACAATTTTAATTGTGTTTGTCATTTTCGATCTGCCTAATGCAAAATTCTGGCCAACGTAACCAACAACCTCAATTTGGCGTGCTGTTTCATCTAAACTAATCTTTACGATCACAGGTTAAGTCTTAATAGAAGCAGTTGGCATAGAAAACACAGATGCATTTAACATGCCAATTATAAGCATGGATATTACAAAGGTAAACAAAATGCTCCAGGAAATCAATATTGCCCTGTAATGGAAATGCCAATCTCTAATCCAAGCCAGACCATACAGTATATTAATAAAGCTCTGATTTATTTTTCTTTTTTCTTTCAATTTCTACCCCCAGTACAGTGTCAATTAAACTGGATCAAGTTTTGAGGCTGTCAATCAGTACATGAAATAATAATAAAAATAGTGCTAAACAAAGATTAATCACAATTAATTGCACCCAAGTTGAATAAAAGTTTGTTTTGATATAATAAAAGTGTGTGTGCTGTTTATATTTTTGTATATATAAATGTATGTATATATAAATAAACACATGCAAGCATATATAGAAAATGTGTATTCATATTTACTTACTCCCAGGGCCATTTTATATCGAAGTTGATATTTAGCCACACCATATTGGTGTTTCGTAACATTTAATTATTACAAGGTGGGTTGTTAGCCCAACACTTAACCTGGAGGACCAGGACATACATTACAGACAATTTAGCTTGCCCAATTCACCTATAGTGCATGTCTTTGGACTTGTCGGGGAAACCGGAGCACCCAAAGGAATAATTTTGTACACATTTGTTTTTATTTATGTATGTGTGCTACATATACATAACAAATATATATTACAAACTTTTATTTTGGATGCAATAATGATTAATCTCTGCCCAGCAATTATAATTAATAATAAAAAATACTTACAGTAGGATTTCCATATTGGTGGCTGATAATCTTCAGGATCTACAAAAAAGGACAAGATAATAAAACAATGTCAGAATACAGTGTTCTTTGCTTTAAACACATGTTTATTTCCTAATCTCTTGTCAGCATGTTCACAGGTTTAACAAGGTCTTTGCTACTTACTGTCAAGTTAGAGTGTGTCTGTGATACAAGGTTATTACTTTGTTTCATCAATGTTAAGTTATTCTGTGAGTTGGGGTGCGTAATGACAACATAATCCTTCCACTGCATTCCCCTCAAGGGTGTACTGTACATGTTTTAACATTTATTTCATTTAGCTTCCCTGCTCAAGGAACAATAAATGTACAAATGTGTGTTTAACACTCACAGCTACAACACACACACAAATGCTGTGATCAAAAAGAAACATATACTTTTGTAGCTAATTAATAGATGTTGTATTAGGAAAATTTAAATAATATATTAAAATGTTCCTATTATGCTTTCTGTCACTATCCCCAGTGATCTAATGCTAATCACCCACACCAGTTCCTGATTCCCTCTGATAACACACACAGCTAGTAACTCGTCATGGACTGATTACTTGGACTTTATGTTCACCTCTCACACACACATTGCTGAGTCTTGTGAGTTATGAATTGTTCAGTGATTCATTTGTTCCCAAACTCCTCCTTGGCACGAAGCTAATCTGAGCTAATTGGACCGATGACAGCCTTTTGCGATTGGTCGACAGCATTCAGCGCGAGACAGTAAAATGCCCAGCGCAGATTATCAAGCCATCAGGTTGCCAACATTGGTATAGGATCCGATCTCAGCGGACGCCCGAAACAAGCTTTATAGTAACCCACTAACACCACAGTAAACAGTACCCGGTTCTCAACAGTGTTATTCAGACACCTCACCCCCGAAAACAGTGCAGTTTAACACCAGCATATTGCTCTATTCTTAACTATGACACACATTCAGTATTAATCCACAGAGCAGCAAAAGCTAAACTATTCTGAACCTTGACCGCTGCACGTATGTGACAAAGTACAAATAAACAACATCAGTCAGTCAGCATATGTACGTTTAATAATGTTAAATAGGTTTAATATGTATTACCATGATGGACAGAGGCCAGTGGGCAAATTTGACCAGGATGCCTGGATTAAACCCCTACTCTTTTTCAAAGGACATCCTGGGATTTTTAACGACCACAGAGAGTCAAGACCTCAGTTTAATGTCTCATTCGAAAGATGGTGCTCACTGAGCAGTATCAATAGAGCCCCTATCAATATACTGGGGCATTAGGACCCACACAGATTGCATCATAAAAAAAGTCATAATAAAGTTTGTAATTTTAATCAAATTTATTATATTATATTTTATTATATTATATAATATTATTATATTATATTATATTATATTATATTATATTATATTATATTATATT
>CAIGQZ010001680.1:1321152-1355800 GCA_903798205.1 Danio tinwini | reverse complement strand
TATGTCTTTTGTGTCTCCAGAATGTGTCTGTAAAGTTTCAGCTCAAAATACCCATCAGATTATTTATTATACCTTTCAGAATTTTGTAATTTTCAGCTCTGAACACATTGTAGCTGTATTTGTTGCCTGTGCCTTTAATGCAAATGAGCTAGTAAACACACACAAAATGCGCTCGTTTAACTTTGCACCGCAAATGTGACAGGATACATGTTAATACCTACTGCTGTATGGATATCCGTTATGTTAATGTGCAAAAAAAAAACCCTGATTTAACATCCACAAACCGGGATTGAAGCATCTTCTTGTATAACTGTACTGACATGCGTTTGTGGTGATGAATTACGTGTTGATTTTACCGTCTTTGACTTAATTTATTACAAACATGCACTGTTTTAAAAACATTTTAAAGTTGTAAAATTCATTCTTGATCACATTTGATGATGACTGATAATCACAGAGAGCTGAACAGATCTTGTAATCCCAGTTGCTTTGCGCATGTCCTGTCTTGTTGATATGATTATACGCGTTACTACAGACACATCTCAATATGTGGCTGTCAATCAATTCAGTGGACGGGGAAAAAACATTCCTATGTCACTTTGCGATCTGCCTCAAAATGGGAGGGAGTTGGATCCTATTTTAACGTCAGGAAATAAAAAAAAGAGACTTATTGTGTTTCTATCATTCCAATATGACTTTAGACACACTATACCTAAACACAGTTCTGTCCAAACAGCTTCCAAAAGATGATTTTCATCATAGGTGCTCTTTAAAATACATTATATTGTGGGACATTCAACCAGAAATGTATATTTTCATTTATAAAAAATGTGACAGGGCCTGACCTTTAAACTTGTCTTCTTTAAAAAAAATCATACAAAAACATCTCTGTCAGCATCTCCATGAAGTGATGTCACTTCCTTTGAGTCATAGGGCTCTATTTTAACAATCTAGGTGCAAAGTCTAAAGCGCATGGCACAAAAGCATTAAGGGGTGAGTTTGAATCCACTTTTTGCTATTTTGCAAGGATGGAAAAAATACCGTTTGCCCCCTGGCGCATGATCTATAACAGGGTTGTGCTTATTCTCTTAATGAGTTATGGGTCTGTTTTGAGCATAACATGCATTACACCAATCGATCTCATCTCCTATTACCTTTAAGAGTCAGTTGCATCGCACCATGGCACATTTGCTATTTACATGGCAGACTTTAAATGGAAAAACTGAATGCTTGACTAGCGAGAAAACAGTTAAACAAACCATCTGCAGCACAAGAATAAAACGAGCCTCCTCCAATCAGCTTCTTTACTTTCTTTTTCTCTCTTTCATGGATTAGGAAATGGCGTTGTACACACTCTGCTGAAGACATTCATTAGCCTACATATGTAATTTAGTTTGTTAAGCACAAGGATTTTTTCAAAACTCTTTCTAAGTTCAGTTCTAATTTTCAGCAAACGAATAAATGAACAAAAATAATGAAGTGTGTTTATATCCAAACCCACAGGCTATGCCCTATATGGTCCAAAACCTGACAGGTTGACAAATCTAAGCTTGTTTTTAATAAAACAAATATAAATATGCATATAATAAATAATACTAATGAAAATAATAACATTATACAAAAGCAAACTGTCATGAATATATTGAAAAAAAGCCCCCTGAGAAAAAAGGCATGGAGGCAGTGGTTTTTATATTTATGTTATATATTTTAATCCTTTAGTTTTTTGTCATATATAAAGATATTTGTGTATTGCTGTACATCCTGTGTGTGTTAAGCAATGTGTCAGCGAGGCGCAAAACTAATGTGCTCTGTGCTGGACTTTAGAGCTGTTTTTAGCTGGTCTATTGCGCAGTCTATTTTAGTTACTCAAAATAGCAAGGTGCCAACAATGTGTCTTAACACACCTCTTTTCTAGACTGGCACACCCATGAGTCCACAAAGTGGCACAAATGGATATGCTATTAAAACAATGTGGTGCAAAACAGGAAAATTACAGTTGCACTGGTCTGAAAATAGCAACTCATCACGGCAAACATGTCTTGCACCTTATTGCTCCGGGTGTATGAAAGGGCCCATAGCCTTAAAGGTGTATTGCACGCATTTTATGTTCAATTTAATGTAAATGTGACAGGACTGACCGAAACATGGGGAAAATTGCAAATTTACAATATTTGCATTATGTATTTGTAGTATTTATTTCTAGAAATGATTTCTAACTTCATGTTTTTAATCAATTGATGTGAATGCATAATGTGAAGCATAACAAAACTGTTAAAGCTGTAGGTTCAATTAGGCTGAGGACAATGACAGGGTTTGTAAATTTGTAAAGTGTTTTTAATAAAGAAAACAAAATCTGTGATCCAAATAAATGACATATTCCTTTACAGAACAACTCACAGAAACCAACCATCAGTCCATATTAGAAATCTTTGGGATTAAATACTTTTAATTCACTGTATTTATGTTTTTTTTTCAGGGACAGATAATGTACGTTTCTGGAAGAATGTGTCTTGTAATCAATGTTAATGAAGTTACCATACATTAAATCAAAACTATCAAAATATTGCAAATGTACATACTGAAACATACATCTCTCAATACTTCATAAAAAGTGTTTTTGTGTGCCTTCCATTAGTTCCATTGCCTTCCAAGACTGTTCAGCACATCAGGAAATGTATAAAAAACTCATCTGCATGAACGTCGTTACATGTCATCTGCATGAAACCAAGCAGAGTGGACATGTTGATTTTCATAAATCTGTAACGATTTCAGGATGAATTTTGAAATACTTTGCGACCAAGCCATGTTAAGAAAGCAATAGGACAGCAAAGAAGCAGGTCCACTCTTTTACAAGTGTTTTTCTTTTTTTTTTTTTTACCTAATCACACTTCTAGTGGGGATATTGTAGTGTTTGTTTACCTTGTTAAAATGTCTAATTTGTTTTATGACTGTTCACTGTTTAGAAGTTGTAGCAATGCTTTCTCTTACCTGAAATAATATGAAACATATATTGATTTTATTATTTTCCAAAATATTGTATTTTATATTTAGCATGCTTTAACATTGCACAGCCCAAGCGAACATGCAAAGCAATGGCCAAAGACACCCATCTTTCCAAAAACACAGACCAACACATACCTATAAAACAGTACAAACAGAAAGCAAAATTAATACAATGAAATGAAAGGCCACAAAGTATGTCTGTTGCAATAACAAATATACCAATTTATTTTACAACACATGAGCATGTCCTCAATCTTTTTTGGTGATTATATTTACAGAAAGATATATGTCACTAACACTTTAGCTGATTGCTCATCTTCTGTCATCTCATCTAATCTCTGTTGTAGGTGTCAGGGAGCTCAGGGAACTCCTTTAGAATCAATGGTCACATTCACATTTCCCTGAAATATTAAAAATGCTTCAAAGCTGCAGTCCCCTTCTAAATAAATGGCAGTGCAAAATGGCAAATGTTCACAAATAATATTAAAACTATTTACATTCTACTTCACCAGTTTATTAGTAGCTATTAGTAGCAATTGACCAAAGTTTTCGCCCGCCAACGATTACCTGCCAAAAATGGCATTTTGGGTTTTCGACAATAAGGACAAAAAAAGGTTATTCATTACCACACTGCCCGGTAATGTTCAGTGTGCTGGTTTCACTCTCTCTCCAGCCATAGACATTGTGTGGCTGGAGACGGCTTTCATACTGGATGCAAAAAGCCCTGCGCTATGAAACCCATTGATTTCATTGTGCCATTTAATGGCCAGTTTGTTGCTACATTGACCAAAGCACAAGGGCAGTGGAGTGTATATCACACAACAAAAATTATTTATTGTAACCTCAAGTGTATTTTTTATACTGTATTATTTTTTTAGAAGTACAGTTTTAGTTCAGCAGTATGTTAATTAAAGTTGTGTATTAGTTAGGATTTTTATGTTACAGAAGGCAAAATCAAAACCTTTAAAATAGAACCAGTGCCTACCCGATACTATGTTGAATGACCTTAAATAATGTCTTTAATATTTTTATTTACCACTAAATAACATTAGATGACAGTTATAGTGCTAATAATAGCAAAGTAGTCATTATTGATATCCTAAAACTACCATATATATTTAACTATCACGATAATTTCTTTTACGATAGTGTATCAATAGTCCAACCTCAAGCATAGATTTAAGTTGTGCCAAATGACCTCCTCCTCCACTCCTGTAAATGTCGCTAACTCGTGATCAACAAAACGCCAAGTAGTATCGTATTAGAAGTAAGCAAGAGTGAGCATGGCATAAAATATAAAGGTGCCTCCAGCTTTTAGAGCTGACGTGTGGCTGCACTTTGGTTTTAATGCTATTAGGGTTGGGTCAATAGACGATGCCATCGCCGATGGCCTATAGACATCATGATGCTGAGGCGGCATCATCGATCCTCCGCATCGCCCCCGTTGCAAACCCGCTCGTGAAAAACACACACTCAGGCCCCGTTTACATTGATACAGCTTAGTTTTAAAATGGCATAAACTGCCGTTTCACCAAGCATTTCTGAACAGCCCTCCGTCTGCTGAAAACGCACATCACGTGACCACACACACACAGACACAGCCACACACACACACACACACACACACACACACCAAACACACACACTGTCATGTGCAAAACGTGATGTTTAATTAATCTTGGTCTATCTAATGACTCTTCTGTCTTTTAATTCTCTCAGGTAGCGTGTCAAAGCGTCAGTACACTGCTTCAGTCTTTCGCTTTCACTCTTACTAAGTAATTTTTGTGAAAACCTCAGATACTGTTGGTTGGTTTCTGTTGGTTGTGCAGCTTTTTTACCAAGCAAGTGTGTGGACACAGTTCACAGTTCACTTTGCCTAGTCATGCCAGAGTCCAGCGGAAAAACAGGTGATTGACAAATTTAGGTGATTTGAGTAAAACAAAGGCTATGCGGGTCAGGTAGTTGAAACGATAGGCTACAAATAATTAATTAGTTATGAATTTATTAATTATTCATAAATAATTAGTTCACCTCCCCCTATGACGACGATGCCATGGTCCATCGCCATGTTTCACATTAGACATTGTACGATGTCAAATTGGTCAACATAGCCCAACTCTAAATGCTATAACAGGGAGTACTGAATTAGACAAAAAAATTGTAAGCTTTGCAATATATATATAGTTCCCTGTTCAATCACACTGTGCAGTTTTAGTAAATTGGAATGGATGAAAAATAAATTGGAATTGGATTTTTAATTTGTCTGCCGACTTTATCAAGTTGTCAATATAATGTGACACATCCTAATACAAACTATTGCAATATTTCACAATATTTATTGTATTGTGATATATTGTGATATATTGTATCGTGACCCATGTATCGTGATATGTATCGTATCGTGAGGCCCTTGTCAATAAACAGCCATAATATATACTACCAAATGTGACCATTTTTGCTTTACAGGGAGTGCAGAATTATTAGGCACGTTGTATTTTTGAGGATTAATTTTATTATTGAACAGCAACCATGTTCTCAATGAACTTAAAATACTCATTAATATCAAAGCTGAATATTTTTGGAAATAGTTTTTAGTTTGTTTTTAGTTTTAGCTATTTTAGGAGAATATCTGTGTATGCAGGTGACTATTACTGTGCATAATTATTAGGCAACTTAACAAATATATAACCATTTCAATTATTTATTTTAACCAGTGAAACCAATAAAACATCTCAACATTCACAAATATGCATTTTTGACATTTAAATACAAAACAAAAACAAATCAGTGACCAATATAGCCACCTTTATTTGCAAAGACACTCAAAAGCCTGCCATCCATGGATTCTGTCAGTGTTTTGATCTGTTCACCATCAATATTGCGTCGGCAGCAACCACAGCCTCTCAGACACTGTTCAGAGAGGTGTACTGTTTTCCCTCCTTGTAAATCTCACATTTGATGATGGACCACAGGTTCTCTATGGGGTTCAGATCAGGTAAACAAGGAGGCCATGTCATTAGTTTTTCTTCTTTTAGACCCTTTCTTGCCAGCCACGCTGTGGAGTACTTGGACGCGTGTGATGGAGCATTGTCCTGCATGAAAATCATGTTTTTCTTGAAGGAGGCAGACTTTTTCCTGTACCACTGCTTGAAGAAGGTGTCTTCCAGAAACTGGCAGTAGGACTGGGAGTTGAGCTTGACTCCATCCTTAACCCGAAAAGGCCCCACAAGCTCATCTTTGACGATACCAGCCCAAACCAGTATTCCACCTCCACCTTGCTGGCATCTGAGTCGGACTAGAGCTCTCTGCCCTTTACCGATTTAGCCACGGGCCCATCCATCTGTCCCATCAAGACTCACTCTCATTTCATCAGTCCATAAAACCTTAGAAAAATCAGTCTTGAGATATTTCTTGGCCCAGTCTTGATATTTCAGCTTGTGTGTCTTGTTCAGTGGTGGTCGTTTTTCAGCCTTTCTTACCTTGGCCATGTCTCTGAGTATTGCACACCTTGTGCTTTTGGACACTCCAGAGATGTTGCAGCTCTGAAATATGGCAAAACTGGTGGCAAATGGCATCTTGGCAGCTGCACGCTTGACTTTTCTCAGTTTATGGGCAGTTATCTTGCGCCTTGGTTTTTCCACACGCTTCTTGCGACCCTGTTGACTATTTTGAATGAAACGATTGATTGTTCGATGATCACGCTTCAGAAGCTTGGCAATTTTAAGAGTTCTGCATCCCTCTGCAAGATATCTCACTATTTTTTACTTTTCGGAGCCTGTTAAGTCCTTCTTTTGACCTATTTTGCCAAAGGAAAGGAAGTTGCCTAATAATTATGCACACCTGATATAGGGTGTTGATGTCATTAGAGCACACCCCTTCTCATTACAGAGATGCACATCACCTAATATGCTTAATTGGTAGTAGGCTTTCGAGCCTACACAGCTTGGAGTAAGACAACATGCATAAAGAGGATGATGTGGTCAAAATACTTATTTGTAGGGGTGTCAAAATTAATCTTTTCTTCTGTGCACCACTATGCAGATGGGGACAATTCGATATCGGTTCAGTAATAGATCATAACCGGTTATTACGCACTGATGTCATTTATCCCCTATGCGCGATGTCGCGGTAGAATACTAAGGCGAAGGAGGCGACGGTGAGTAAATAAAACACTCCTACTTAAAAAGCAAATCTTTCACTGACACTGCCCCTCTCTCTCTCTCGTTCCCACACACACACACACACACACACACACACACTTTGGGCATTTGACCCGTTGGCATGTTCGTGAGGTAAAGTTTCCTCTCGGCTGTTAAAGCAATACTTGTGGATCGAGACACAAGCGTGCCTGTGGTGCGAGTTTATTGTATTGTATTTATTCTGTTACGGATTACCTGATAACTGTGTATTATGCGCATATAGACTGAAGCAGGTTGCACGCCAGAAGCGCCGCTGCGCCATGCATTTTAGAATTCTAAAAATAGGTTTGAATTAGAGTACACACACGAGCGCTGCAAGTCGGCGGCTGTCCACAGCAACCAGCCACGACTCAGGACACTGTTCATAATTCTGCCGCACCACAGAGCGCCATCTGATTAGTTTCGTTTTAAATAGCCTGCAAATGTGCGCGTCTGGTGTGCGATACTTTCAACTGTCATGTGCGTCATGAGTGGCGCATCCGGTGTGTGACGGCCTTGACCTGCTGCTGTTTTTCCTGCGTCACTCATGGGGCGCTTTCGTTTCTAATCGCAGCCCTTTCTGTTGAGCGGGTGAAGACAATGACCAATCATAGGGGTGTAAGAACTTGCCAGTTCTCAAAAAGCAAGCGGGATAATATTTACATTAGTTTATTTGTTATGAATGCTCGTGATGTCTTCTGTGCATGTGTTGGAATTTTGCCTAAAACATTCACAAAGAGTGTTTTTTTTTTGAGCAGGTAAAATTAAAGGTACAGTTCATATATATTACTGCTTGTATTGAAGGATAAAATTGTATTACAAATAATATATAAATATAAACATATTCATAGATTTTTCGAAAAAAAAAATTATTGTGTTGTAAAGAAAAAATCGAATTATGTATGGAAAGCATCGTCAATGCACCGTGATGCACCGAGATATCGAATTGAACCGAATCGATGGCATGATAATCAGAACCGAACCAAACCGTGAGACCAGTGTAGGTTCACACCCCTACTCATTTGCCTAATAATTCTGCACTCCCTGTATGTGTCAAAACAAAGACACATCTGCTGACTTTCTGCATGTCCTGACCTATCATGAGGTCATTAAAAACGATGGAGCACGCAATACATTTCACAAGGTACAGTCAGTATACAACATTTTATCCAAAAGATTTATAAGCCTGATGTCTTGCCTTATTATGCAACAATTTGTTGTTTACACTTTTTCACAAAAGTTATAATGGATAAAAATGTCTCCATTGTTCCCTTTACACAAGCACTTGCTAACTTATTGTAACTGTACATAACAATGAGTAATCTAAATTACACTACTGATTGGGCTGGGCGATTAATCGAAAAGTAATTGAAATCAACATTCAGAACCTATAATCGATCAAATTTTTATAGGTTGATTTTTTTGCAATTACTTTCACATGACCCTGTTCTGTTAAAGGCTGTGGTAGATTTGTTTTACCTTTGAGGCCACCTTGCAACTACATTGATCTCTGGACAAGTAGGACAATGAACTCATTCTTGAGCCTTACTTTGCATTACATTGATGATGATTGGAAGCTGTGCCAGAGATGCCTTTAGACAGCATGTAAAACTTGTCAGTGAACTATGAGGGCAAAAACATAAAAATAAATAAATAAAAGAATCATTTATTATTTGTAATCGAGTTAAAATGTTCAATTAACCGAGATTTAGATTTTAGGCCAAAGCGCCCAGCCCTAATAACTGATTACATTAAGTAATCAGTAACCCGCTACAATGTGTAAGTAATCTACTCAGTAGGGTTGTGCGATTAATCTTAGTCGAATCGCAATTAGAAATGTTGCAATTAGCTAATCGCAAGAGGCTGCGATATGAACGTACTATACAATTTTCCCCACCCAGAGCAAATGCGTGACTGCCGTTTGTGTGTGTCAGTCTTACTATCCAATTGAGGGAGCACAATTTTGTTCTGCCCAATCAGAACTGCGTGATCGAACTATGCGAAAAGCCCACAATAAAACAAACAAACAGGAAAGTGCAAAAAAGTGGGATGATGGCATCTGCCGCTTCAGAAGCATTAATAGACAAATTCATTTCAAAGAAAAGCAGCATGTTGGTAATATGGGAATAATTTGGCTATTATTCAAACAAAAACAAGTCATTTGTAATAGCTGTTGCAGAATTGTTGTCATAGTACAAGGAACTACAACAACCAGCACCTAAAAAAGCACCACAGGCGTGCTATGAGGACATCTTGCTAAAAAGTAAACTAAAAGTGTTGCTAGTGACACTCAATCTAGTACCAAGCAACAACAAAGTACATTTTCAGAGTTGTTTGCAACTGTTACACCATGTGACAAAACATTACAAAGGCACCAGGAGATCACTAACGCCATAACTCACTACTGTTTGCTCTAGAGAAAAATGAGTGTTTCATTTCTAAATATTTATAAACAAATTTGAATAGAAGTTGGAGTTAGTTCATATCTTTTTAGTTCCTTTTTTTAACACTCACTGCATTTTAGCAGTAAGAAGCTATGATACAGAATATTGAGCTGAAGCTTGACTACAAAATTAAATCGCAAAACCAACCGAAATTGAATATCTGTTAAAAAAATAAAATCGCAATTAGATATTTTCCCTAATTAAAACTAATTAAAATTCCACTAATTAAAATGACTGCATGTCACTGTAAATTAAGGCTGTCATACTAAGACTCTCTGTGAAAGTTTCATCTGCTACACAAACTCAAACACACTTGACACTCACAGTGTTGTCAGCATTAATATATGAGGACCGTCAACTAGAACATCATCTAAAATGACATCTCCAGCTGTTTTGGGAGTCACTTCAGCAGATTTTCATTATTTATATTAAGGAAAAAAACTGCCATCAAATGCAAATCAAAACTAAAAGATGTTCCCTATAACCAGCCAAAATAAAGGTTCAATTAAGCCTAAATGAAAAGGATAATTTCCCCCTTCTTGTAAACAGTGGGCCTATGTGTTGCATTTTCTTAGTTTGTAAAAAAATAAGACTTAATTTAAATGGTTCTGGGTCCAAGTTCACTGCCATGTGGCGTCCTACCATGAATTACTTCCAAAGCCAAATGTAATTGTAAGTGGACAAAATGATGCTGATGCTGTCAGGTTTTGCTTGTACTGTACTGATGTTGTCTTTGTTTATATGCACACAATGTTTAAGCACTATGTTTATATGTATGTTGTGTTGTTAGTTATGTTGATTCATAAATGCATGTTTTTTGACTATTTAAGTAATTAAAAAAGGGAAATAAAAGTAAACTAATTTATAATTATATAAATATAAAAACAATAAGTACACTTATTAATTTGATGTATGCACAAACTTTTCATAATGTAAAGCACTTTATTATTAATTCAATGCTACAAAATATAGTTATTGTACATACGACATACTGTACAGGTTTCAACAAAAATATAAAGTATACTGCACTGTAAAAAAATCTGTAATTTTATGGTTTATTTCCAGCAGCTGGGGTGCCGGGAAAAAACTTAAAATAACGGCCCTTAAATTACAGAAATTTACTGTAAAATAATAGACATTAAGTTACAGAAATTTACTTAAATAAAAATTTCTGGTAAACTTATGTAATTTAATGTCCGTTATTTTACAGTAAATTTCTTTAATTTAACGGCTGTTATTTTACGGTTTATTAGAGCACCCCAACTGCCGAAAATAAACCGTAAAATTACAGATTTTTTTTACAGTGTGTATATCAGGGGTTCTCAATCTTGGTTCTGGAAATCCAGTGCAGGTTTAGCTCCAACCAGTGTTGCCAACTTAGCGACTTTGTCACTACATTTAGTGACTTTTCAGACCCCACTAGCGACAAATTTTCAAAAAAGTGACTAGAGACACATTTTTTTGGGTGTTACTGAAGATTTTTATGTACTCTCATGTGTCCGTACTGTACCGTTCCTACTCTTCTCCACGAGCTTCGGGGGATACCATTGGCACCTCCCCCGCCTCACAGCACTTTCCCCACCTGCAGCATAAGCCGCCTTTCCACTGCACACGACATTTGGACATGACTGTTGGAATACACCCCCTTGTGGCAGTCGCACAGAAATTTTAGCTTTGTCGTGCACCATGGGAGAGAAGCTGTTCTCGCTGTGTCCGAAAAAAAGGAGTGCAAAAGCAAGAGCCTATACTAGAAACTCATAAACCACAAAAAATTTTGGAATGTGGAGACAATGTAAAAATTGTAATTTTATTACTCATTTATAAATATAATTTTTTTTCAATATAGACTTTTTCTGATAAAAAAAAAATGTATTTCGCATCTCGCACTCACAGACTTGCTTGGACAACATTGGAATACATCACATCCGGTCAGCCGGTCGCATACGGCCTAGTCGCAGGAGTTCAAATATTTCAAGGTATCCGCAGCTCAAATCGTATCTGAATTTGAGATGATCAGAACTGCATGCAGCTCCCGGACTACTCTCCATTGGAAACAAATCACTTCCGGTCTGTCGCTTGTCGTTAGTCATGTGCGGTGGAAAGGTGGCTTGAGAGCAGATTTAGCACCGTGTGTGTGAGCTATTTCCCTTGTACAGTCAAACCAATCTGCTTCTCCTTTGTTTTAAATTTAACAGCTTAATTTGACTGTCACAGATATTTTAGTGACAGTTTCAGAACTTGTCTGAGTTTATTACGTCTGAGAGATTACTGCAAATTCACTACACATCTATACTGATATGCTGTATTCAAACAGCAATAAATTTAGTTAAATTGACATGCATACACAAAGCGTAGTGCAAATATACATACCCCTTTATTAACCAGGCTGTTAAACAGAAACTGTTGGACGTGATGATGTCAGTAATATGCAAATTGCCATATGACGTAATCTAGTGACATTTAGCGACTTTTCGGGCAGAGCTTAGCACTATTGAAAATAGTTGGCAACACTGGCTCCAACCCAAATCAGACACACCTGGGCTAGCTAACTACTCTCTTAGTAGGCTTTCTAGAAACATCCTTGCAGGTGTGTTGAGGCAAGTTGAAGCTAAATTCTGCAGGACACCGGACCTCCAGGACCGAGTTTAATGGCTCGTTTCCACTGACTGGTACAGTACGGTAAGGCATGGGTCACCTTTATCAGGCTTGCATTTCCACTGCTAAAATGGTACCAATAGTACTGTTTTGGTGGGCGTGGTGTATGACAGAAAGTTGCAGTCAACGTCATTTTTTGCTCGAGAAAATGTCTAAAGTAAAGCTGTATGGGCCACTCACATATCATATGACAAGCACTTCTCACAAACAGATGCTTTACACACATAAATACTGGTGTATAAATATTTATTACTAACTTTACTATGAACATGAGTTGATTATAATTGCAGATCAATGCAAAATAGCCTATTGTAATGTCTGCAATTATATAAAATAAATAAATAAAGGAACATATATAAACACATACAGACCCTTACAGTCTCCGATATGTTACCACTTACAAAAAAACTACACACAGCAGACATTTAGTCATTATTTAGGTTCAAAATAGCAGGAAATAAAGCCCAGTCAGTGCAGACCTCTCATGATTAAATGTGTCTGTAATCTTCAGCAGCGCATGTAGCCTCTTGTTAGAAAGTGATTCCATCATTCCGAGTTAATAATAGTCCGAAAGGTGATAATAATAGTTAAACATGGCAGTTTGTTCACGTTTGCTAAAATAATAATGTGCTCCTTTTTCCGGCTTCTCCTTTTGTTTTTTGGCGCATCACTCTCGCGTTTGTCAGTTTCTGACAGGATCAGGTTTCAAAAGCACATCAATAATCAAGTGCACGTTATTATCTACAGCTCAAGAAGTTTGTTATTTCAAATAAAGAAACGCGACGAGCACAAGCAAAAAACGCTTGCGCTTCAGACTGGCTCGTAAAAAACTATGAGGCACAGGGTAAAATCTGCTCTTTTTTTTGGCTTTGTGGCTGTTCATCAAGACGACGACAATGTTCATTTGAGCCCAGATTGAACAGGGCTCGTTATTATATGTTATTATATGGATATATAGTTTCTCGGCTGTGTATGAAAACATGGCGGCTCCTTTGTTTTCATTCTGGCTTGTTGCACTCAAAAAAATGATTCTCGCCTGTAATTGCAATTAAGCAAATAATTTAAATAAAGTTTATTTAAAAAAGTATAAAATAACTATTATTGTTACAAATTATGCTGTCTTTACATGAATTGAATGGACTCGAAACAAACCTGATCAAATTACATAAACTATACCTAATTTGTTGCAGTAATGCATGATTAAAAACACAGAGGGCGCGCACCTGCGCACCTGCCTTCAGTGTTTGAAATTAATGCGCATGCCCGCCTTGGCGCCTTCAGGGTAAAGTCGGTTAACTTATAGCCCGTTTCCACTGAGTGGTACGGTACGGTACGAATCGGTTCGGTACGCTTTTATGGCCGTTTCCACTGTCAAAAGCGTACCGAACCGATCCGTACCGTACCACTTTTTCGGCACCCTTTCGAAAAGGTACCAAAGACGAGAAAGGGTACTAAAAGGTGGAGCTACACGCGCAGCTGAACGCTGATTGGTTTACAGAGATACGTCACGATCTCGTGGAGCTAGAATCAAAACAATGGAGCCGCAATGTTTTTAAATGCACAGCCGAGACAACTATATGCATTATAATAACGATACATGGATGACCCGGGCTCAAAACAAACCTTGTCGTTGTCTTGATGAACAACCACAAAGCCAAGAATTTGCCGTGTCCTGTTGTTGTTTTATGAGGCCGTCTAAAAGTCTAAAAGTGCGAGCGGTTTTTCGCTTTTCTCTAGGGAGTCCACGATCGCGTCTAGATTTGATATAACAAACTTCTTGAGCTGACAATAATAACGTGTGTGTGTGATTAATGAAGCGTCTTCGACATCTGATCCATTCAGAAAGAAAAGGACAAACGCGAGAGTGAAGCACGGAAAAAAAGGAGAAGCCCGACAGGATTACAAGGATTCCCGACAGGAGAAAATAGTTTCAGCAATCTGAACAATCTGCAATGTTTATCATCACCTTTTGGACTATTATGAATTTGGAATGACAGAAATTCTCTCTAACAGAGGCTACATGTGCTGGTGAAAATTACAGACACAGATGAGAGGTTAGCTCTAACTGTGGGCTACTGTATATGTTGCGTGTTGTTTTTAAACTGAAATAAGGACTAAATGTAAGCTGTGTGTAGTTTTTCTGTTATTAGTAACATATCAGAGACTGTAAGGGTCTGTGTGTGTTCATATATGTTGCCTTTCTTTGTTAAGAACTGCATTGCAGTATGTGCTGTTATGATTTTTTTTGGGTCAGTTTGGATGTTACTTTGGACTCATGGAGAAATTACACAATAAATATTTGAAAATGTAACCTGTTTTGAGTAATTATTTAATATATATCTAAGAACATAAAATGTATTTATATTAAGCAAATAACAATAACTTATTAGAAATTAGTAAAGTTTTTGTATTATACAAGCATAAAACAGAGTACAGCAGTTATCATAAACTTTATTTAATTCATTCATGTAAACTGAACATGAAGAGGTTACGCTTAAACTAATGTTAACTTTTACGTTGGATTTATGTGATTAAAATGGATGGAAAATTGACATCCAATTGAATTACATAAAGTTTAACTTTTGGGGTAAAATATTTTTTTGAGTGTGCGTGAGCTTGTGACGTATCTCTGTAAACCAATAGCTTTCAGCTGCGCGTCTAGCTCTGCCTTTAGGACCCTTTTGGTAAACTTTCTCGTGTTTGGTACTCTTTCGAAAGGGTGCCGAAAAAGGTACGGTACAGTACGATTCGCTTTTATGGCTGTTTCCACTGTCAAAAGGCGTACCGACCCGTACCGTACCAGTCAGTGGAAACAAGCCATTAAGGGCCACGAAACCCCCCAGTCTCAGCAGGGTGTTTTCACACCTCTAGTTTGGAAAAAGTCAGTAAAGTGGGTGTGTCCAGCTCTGGGAGTGTGGGAGTGTCGGCGCAGGGAAAGAGGGAAGGTTTTGCAAAAAAGGGGGTTTCCATTTGCGCACGCGCTGATTTTCACAGAGGCAAAACAAACACACAGACACAGGGCAAAAAGACAGTGACTGTGTTTACATGGACATCAGTAATCAAATTATTTGCCAAATTATTAATTTGTCGACTTTAACTGCAGTTTGGCACTTGACTTTTCATTCAGGAACATTTCCTGCATGTCCCCAGTGACAAATGAGAGGAACTGCTGGAGAGTGGAGTTTTAAAGGAATGTTTGATACTGCACGGTGTAAAAAATCCTCCACATTTCTTGATAACTTAGATGCACTCGGTAGGTAGCGTCAGAAAGCCGTGTGTGTATAGACTATCCTGTCATAAAATGCGGCGAAAATTCTACACGACAGTAATAGCACTGCTGACGATACGAACTAACTTTGTCATCTGAATGAACAAACAAAGGGCAATGATCTCACACACACTCACCAAATCTGTAGACACAGGACAATCAATACAAACTGGACCCGTGATTTATTTTTAAAAGGAGACAAGCGGCAAATCCGGATTTCATCATTTCCAGATGTGAAAAGCTCTCGGGTAAAAATGTTTCTTAAAAACACATTTCTGTCACATGCACTGTAATCCACACATGAGTCCAGCTGCGCTCCCATAGCGGGAAAATGAAAACAAAATTTGATGTGACGCAGCTTCAAAAATTTGTTTCAAACCGGAAGAACGAATTTGCTCAAAATAAAGCAAAAACAACCAAATTTCACTGAAGAACAGACATCCAGCTCAATATTACGCTTTACCTGTGTATTCAAGCCATTTGGGGTACTTTTACAAGAGAAGATTTATATGCTAATATGCAAATTGACAAACACCAAGTATACTGTATATTAGTTGACCATAAATGCTTGCCCATTCAAATTCGTTGTTGAATAATTGATTAAATTCGATTCAATTATTATTAAATATTAATTGGGATAAATTAACCAGAATATTTTACAGTTCATTATTTAAATTAATTGTCAGCACTAAACATATTTTATTTATTTATTGTAAATTTTTATTGATCATAACTTAGACAAAACAAAATCTGCCAAGTATATAATTAAATTACCCACCTAATTCTTTCTCTGAAATCCAAACACAAAAGTCGGAAATCATTGATGCGAGAAACAAACAAATAAATAAATAAATAAATCAATAAAAGAGGGTTTTCAGGAATAAATCAAAACACTTCCTCTCAGTCCTCTCACGTCTAGCCAGACAGGCTTCTAGAGAATCAATATTCAAACGTAAAGCAGGCCTGACAGTAACTACACAAACCCATAAACAGAAATTTGGCGATGAGACAAAGAAGCTCTTTCACAAAACAGCTCAAGTGAACTGCATTTGTGAGAAATGAATTACACTGTGGCTTTAACCAGCATTTCCTCATGAAAAAAAGTACCTAATTCTATAATCATTCATGGATTACAGAAGAAAACCAACATTGCTTTGTAAGCAATGACTCACACATTATGTGCGTCTGAGTTGAGAATAGTACTGAACGGTGTGTGAAAGTTCAGAATGAGCCCATGTGTGAGCTTGTACTTACAGACAGAACTATACTGAATATAAAAGACAAAGAAAGATAATTTTAAATGGTTATTTGAAAAAATACATGTAGTACAGTAAAAATATATCATGATTTTATGATTTTATATTTTTATTATGATATGATAAGTCCTGTATCTAGAGCTGCACGATACTGGAAAAATCTAGCATTGCAATAGTTTGTTATTATGCAATATATATTGAGATATGAATAAAAAATCCACCAGATGACTTGAATATCTCTATTTGGAAAGAGTTTATTATTTTAGATTGATTGGGTAAAGGGCTGTGCAATTAATTGAAAACTTGACTACAAAATTAAATCCCAAATTAAATCACAATCGCAATGCCTGTCAAAAAAAATGTGCAATTAGATATTTCCCCCAAATTGCACAGCCCTAATTGGAATATTCTGTATGGAAGTGCACCTGCATTAAATCGAATAAAAGCATAGATAAATGCAATAAAGAAAAAGTTACACTCAAAAAACAAACAGTGTTTTATTGTTTTCCACATTACGAGATACAGTAATTGAATAATACAAAATTTCAAAATTCATTAAATGCATCTTTATTAAAATTACCAACGTTACACAGGCCTCAAAAACACATGCAAATGATGTATTACAGGGCTGGGCGGATTGGCCTTAAATCAGAATCTCGATTAATTGAACATTTTAACTTGAATACGATTAATGAACGATTCTTTTATTTTTTATTTTTTGCCCTCTCAGCGCTGCCCACACTCTTCAACGCTACCAAGCTGACCAATCACAGAGCTTATGCTATGTGTCGTCGCTATGTGTAGTTACATTTTTAGAGATGTCAGCATCGGGATTAGTCACAGCGAGAGGTATGCGACTGAGTGACGACTGCGCCAGAATATACGCTGCGCTCAGCGCAGAAGTGTAAACAGAGCGGGGTCAAGTGACTCCACAGGCGGTAGGGAAAGTTATTGAAAAAATTGACCTAGAAAAATTTGATTGATTATAGCTTCTGAATGTCGATTGCAGTTACTTTTTCAATTAATCACCCAGTCCTAATATATTATAATACGGACTTAGCATTGCAAATTCTGCAATGTGACCATTGCGAATGATCACAATGATCACACAAATGTTTAATGTTTTTCTAACCAAACAAATAGGACCGTGAGCAGACAGACACGTCAAACTAACTTTACTAAAGAACAGACATCCAGCTATTTGTAGATATGTTTAAGCTGATCAGACATTAAGACAATAAACACAACTGAAACAATATTATGCTTTATCTGAGTATTCAAGGCATCTGGGGTAGTTTTACAAGAGTATATTTACCATATGCTAATGCTAATATGCTATATGATAATATCGACACCAGCCTTTATTGCTGTATAGAATTAAAAAAATGCTTGATTTCTTAGTCAATTTGTGAAATGAAATATCATTTGTTCACAATAAAAGTTATTTCAATCACTCAACTGATGCTATGGAAAATGTTAGTGAATCTCTTTGTTCCACAAACATGCTACTACAATTATTTATTGCACAGATTATTTTTTGGCACAATGTATGAATTTGATGAAACCGGTACCAGATTGCAGGTTTTATCCAATGTAATCTCACTGTAATTCACACCTTTTTGATTTAGTGTCTAATCATATTTATTTGTAAAATCTCATTCATAAATGTTGGTATGATTAGTTCATGCTCCAATAAGGAGTTTGTATGTTTTCATATAAATGAAATCATATGAATTCTTACACTGTAAAAAAATATATTATCAATTAGTCCTGACAGCATGTTTTTTGGTCACTGTAACTTTTTAAAGTTAATCATGTTCTAACTTAATTTTATAAGTTGCGCAAGCTGTTTTAAGACAGTTTAACATAATAGAAATTCAACAGACTATTAGGGTTAATTTGATTCAGCTTAAAAATTTAAGGCAACCAGGATTGTTTTTACAAAGTTGGAATTAGCCACTTTTCTACAATAATGGTGAAAATGTGCAGGGTTTTTTGAATAATCTTGGTTATGCAATGTATGTTTCAGTGCTCAAACTTCATCTGACCAGCAGAAATCCAGCAAATTTGACCACAATGGAAAATTGCTGATTTACATCATGATCCACTTACATAAAAAATGAAAAAGGAGGCATTATCCTATTTCTTACTCATGAAAACATGTGTCCCTTGAAACCACACAATCATAAGATTATGACCACAAGCAAAGACAGAGCATAATTATAAAGTAATAATAATGATAAAACAATCATTATTAATAAAAAATAATTAAAAAAACACAAAAACAACAAATAATTAAACATATAGACAAATAATCAGATAAATAACAAATAAAGGTCCTGTTAAGTGCTTTAAAATGTGCAAATTTGTTAAATGTTTGAAAAATCTCAACTGAAACATGAAGACAGGGTGGGACATAGAGTAGTTCCTCCTATTTATAAAAAAAGCAGCTAATAGCATTTCATTTGATCACATATATGTTAATGAGAGTTTTTGATTAAATCAAATGAAAAGCAAATGAGAAGCATTTTGAATCTTTGATTGGTCAGAACATCCATTTAGGAAGAAGTTACAAAATGCAGGCATTGGATATAAATGCTGTCACTGTAGAAAAAAAAAAGTTGAGTTAACTTAAATTTTAAAGCAACCAGCTGCAAAGAAATTTTGAGTTTATTAAACTTCAGTGGTTGAAGTTGTGCCAAATAAATTTTTTAAGTTGACCGAAAAGGCTGGTTTACTTCAAGTATACTTTATGGAATAATTTGGCACAACTTTAAACACTGAAGCTTAATAAACTCAGAATTTCTTTGCAGCTGGTTGCTTTAAAATTTTAAGTTTACTGAACTTTTTATTTTTTGAAGATATGGAGAAATAAAAATTTAAAGTCTTCTCAACTGAATATTTTACTTTCATTGAACAAACAGTTCCAAACATGCAGCTGAATCATTTTTATGAGTAAATTCAACTCTGAGCTCAAAAATATGCCCAAATAACTTACAATTTTTAACTGAGTTAACTATTTGTAAGTTGGATTTTTTACAGTGTGCCAGAGGTCCTACCAGGTTAGAAAATATGATCATATCACCCCAATTTTATCCTCCTTGCACTGGCTGCCTGTTAAGTTCCGTATTGATTGTAAAATCCTACCTACCTAAAAGGCTTTAAATAATCTAGTTCCTGTTTATCTATAACCAACCTTCTGTCTCACTACAATCCAACCCGCTCTTTAAGATCTCAAAACTAAGGGCTTCTGGTAGTACCTAATATAGCAAAGTCTAACTAAAGGAGGTCGAGCCTTTTCATTTATGGCTCCTAAACTCTGGAATAGCTTTCCTGATAATGTCCGAGGCTCAGACATACTCTCGCAGTTCAAAACTAGATTAAAGACCTAACATTTTAGTAAAGCATACACATAATGCATCACATAATGGTATGATGCATGAGTGTGCTCCACGCAGCTGAGTAGGCTTGACAAACCACCTGTAGAACACACTCCTCCTGTCTTAAATCACCAGACATTTCGTTAGAAATACTCATATGCTTTACTTGTTTGTTTTTATGTTTGTTTGTATAACTGCTATTTTCATTTATATTTTTGCATCTTGTTTAAATACACTATGAACAGCAGCTACAGTAATTATTTTCTTTATTCTCTATTTTCACCTGGGGATACTCATCCCAAGCCCCTTAGAGATTATGCAGCTCCACTGATGCGATCCAAGACCTGTGGAGAAATGATGCCAAGGTATCCATAATACTGGACCAGGCCATATCCTGAGCTGATGCTCTGGGGGTCATGGAGAAGTGGAGAGCATGAGACTGATTCCTGAAAGACCCAGTGACAAACGAGTCTCCGCATTGATTCTGTGGGCCAGCCTGTACACCCACTGCTGTCATACTCACACCTGCAGTTCTCCACAATGGACATCCAGTGTTCTCCAGCCTCCGGCGCCTAAACTGCAGCTCCAAACAGAAAGTTTGGCCAGAGGAAAAATGGTTGTGCCTTCACTTTTGTCAATTGGTGAAGTTTTTTCCTCGCCACTGTCACTACTGGCTTGCTTAGTTTGGGACTTGTGGAGCTGCGCATCGATGGATTGGCTCCTTAGTGTTTGAACTTTCAGCAGTGAAATTTAAACCACACTGAACTGAACTAAACTGAACTTCAACTCTGAAATCTGGACTTTACTAGAACTTTTATGTTATGTTAATCTACATTGTCAAAGCGCTATATAAATAAACTTGAATTGAATTGAAAATATCATTTTCTAAATGTGAATTTTGTCACTATTTTGGTGCACACTAAATTATAGATATCCTTAAACCTAACATACAAATACTAACATCTAAAAACTTCAAAATAATTTCACAGGACCTTTAAATGATGCAATAATAATTCTAATTACATAACTAAATTGATGATTCTGAATGATAATCATATGATTAAATGAAATAACTAAATTCATAAAAAGAAAAAGCACAACACAAATGAATGGTTGATTTTCTGAAGAAAACACACACACACACATAGCTTGCAACAAGGATCCTCAAATCCTTTATCATATCTTGCGAGAAAAGTAGTAGCTGTTGCTTTGTTTCAGAAAAACAGCTTCTTTAAATGTACAAATCAATGTGTGTTTTCTTCTCTTCCCTAAATGCGCTCTGGTCTCTATGGATCCATGTCTTATTTCAGGCACTGTCTCTTTTACTGTCAGCACTTTACTGCGGCCAGTCAGCATTTCCTCCCTGCCTACACACTCACAACCAAACACAAGCTCAAAGTCCAAACCGCAACACACACACACACACACACACACACACACACACACACACACACACAGCTTCATTCAAAGCTGCTGCAACCAAACATACAACGACATGGGCTCACTCTGTTTACAGCTTGTCAAAACTGTAAAAATTTGTTGTCTAATTTGTTTGTGAAGCAATAGGAGCACATATATACTGTACAAAAAAAACAAAAAAAAACAAAACTGGGCTGCCAAGCTGAGATATCCATAATGCTTTGACTTGGAAAAAAGGCAATCGGTATGCTGGGCCAGAATGAAGGGATTGTATGGTTTGAGGCTTTGGCATGAGCTTGCAAGTAGAACATTTAGCGAGAACATCAAGTGATTTCGTCTTTTTTTCTTCTTTCTGGAAGACAGGGATATACTGTAGAAAGGTTTAGATGTTTGGCTGAGGTTTGGATTTATGTTTGGCTGGTCTGATTGCTTTGCAATTCACAGAGAAGGGAGAAGCAAAAGAGTTTACATGCAGGATATTTGTGCAGGAACTAAACGTGGAGGAAAAACAGGAAGGTGTTAAGTGAAATTTTTTTTAAAATATTTAACCAGAATTTAAAACTCGCTTTTACAATGTAGATTGCGTCAAAGCAGCTTAACATAGACGTTCCCCAGCGGGAGAGGAACTTTAATGCTATGTGGAAACTTCCACTATGGGGATTTCATCAGAAACCAATCATCTGAAAGAGTATAAAAACGAACCAATGAAATGGCAATGAATTGGCAGCGTCAGCATACACAGCTGGCAGCAATTGCAATCATTGCATCGCAGAGTCACCTTTCATTTTCAGAGCCTCAAGCAACTGAGAGTATTCGGTTCCTTTAAACATCCTTTGAAAATGAGAAAGAGAGTGAACGAGAAAGCTGCTGGTGTTTGACAGGCTTTTTTCTTCTGGGCGCAAAGTGTGTGACACGCAGTTCTCTGGTCTGGTTCTGCTAGTTTTCTAAAAGAGCAACAGGGTTGTGCAGCACGTCTTTTTAAAGATGTCGTTCAGACTGTAAGTTTCTGAATGTGGTGGTTCCCTGTCCACAGATGATGGGCACGAGAATTTTGTTGCATGTCTGGGTTCAGCATGTTAATGTGGGTGCTCGTGGGCCGTGCATGCCATCACTGCGATGGCATGTCTGTTGCACAGCTAAGATCGCTGCTCCCTCTTGCAAAAGGACGAACCACCCCTGTTGTCCCCCGCAAGTAGCGGTTGGCACTCTGGCAGATCTGAGGGTTACAGTGGGGATCAATCCGCTACCCTCGGGCTTGCAAATCTCCCATTCCTCAACGTGCTCCATTCAAGCTTCGAGTGAGAGAAGCACTCCATCTTCCGGGATGAGTGCCCTCTCACTTGATGACACCATGGACTAGATGTCCCTCGCTGTATCCAAGGGTGGGCTGTCAATTTCCGATGACAATTCGTACTCCAGGGAGTGATAAGCGAGGCTCCGGATATAGAATTTGATAAGATGGCCTTGCTAACCCAGGCTGCTTCAGCGGCAAGGCTGGAGATGGCTTGTTTGGACCGATTAGACGGGTGTGACGTGGAGGATGAGAAGGAAAAACCCTCTAAGCCTCCCGTCCCATTCTTCCCGATGGTGTACAGTAAGTACGCACAGTGATAAGAGCACCTTTTTCTGCCCGGTCTGCGTGCACTCTGCCTTCACCTTCCTAGATGATGGAGCAGCCAGACGAGGCAAATCCCCAGGTCGAGCGTGCAAGTGAGGTCAATCTTGCCCATGTGGTGCCACTTCCTGGCGTGGCTAAACTATCCAAAGCGTCCAAAGTGTGTTGGTTGTCTGCGTCCCTTGGGGCCAGTGTCTACACTGCTGTAGCCCAGGCTGCTTCCGTTTTGCTTGCTTTGGCTGGCGCTGGTGTTGGCCCAGCGGCACATGGAAGATTTCTGACCCATGTTTAATGCACGCACTGCAACCAAATTTGCTCTAAAAACACAACGCCGGCTGCGAGTGCCCTGAGAAGGACGATGACCAAACTAGTGGTCCAGGAACGCCACCTCTGGCTAAAACCTGGCAGATATGCAAGACGTTGACAAAACTCGCTTTCTTAACACACTCATATCCCAGGCTGGCCTGTTCTGCGACAGCGGGGGTGAGTTCACTCAGGAATTCCCCACGGTGTAAGAGCAGTCAAGTTCGATCGGCAGGCTTTTAAAAAAATTTAAACGCTCTCCCAGTCGACTTTGGTTACTCCTCGCCGAGGGTACTCGTCTGTGGCTCCAAAATCTACTCCGCTGCCCTGTCCATTCCACCGGTTAAGCACAGCATCAAGCACCCCACAGACGATCACCGCCCCCCAAATTAGGGCGTCGCTAAGTCCGGTAAGGACCGCAAAGCATCCCTGAGATGGGCCACTTAGAGAAAAGGAGGTTTGAACTTTCCCAGGCGGAGGGCCAGGGACACCCATATAGTTAACCTCTTATCTTCCGCTCTTCCTAGAGACGCGCGCTTCCCGTGGTGAGCTCTCCCATCCTGTGCTGCCCCACCGCTGGTGCATCAGTGACTGCTTGATCATGTCACTGGTGTGGGTTCTGCCAGCCTGGTTAGTGCGGCCCAGCCCATCGCAATGGCTCACTCAGACAATCAGATTTGGCTATGCAATTCAGTTCGCTAGACGGTCCCCCAAGTTCACAGACGTGTATTACACCAAGGTCATGCCTATTTCTGCTCCTGTCTTGCGCGAGGAGATTGATGTCCTCTGGGTGAAGAACGCAATTGAGCGAAGAACGCATCTCCAGCAGAGATGAGGTATGGGCTTTTTAGTCAGTACTTTATCGTACCCTAAAAGAGCGGTGGGTAATGACCAATCCTAGTTCTGGTCAAGCATGGTACAAAGTCCTCCCTTCCAAGCTCTCCCTGTCTCCCCTTCGGCTCGCGGGCATCTGCATACTCAATTATTTCGATGGCTGGCTTTTTATAGCTCACTCGCGGGATTAATTGGTTATGCACAGGAACTGGGTGCTCCGACACCTCAACCTGTTGGGGGTTTGGGTCAACTGAGAAAAGAGCAGGCTCGTCCAACGTGCAGAGCATCTCTTTCTTGGAGTTAGAGCTGGACTCTCGGGTTGGAACTGACAACTCGCCTCCCCCGAGAACGCGCTGAGCTGATGCTGACCTGTCTGAGACAGTTCAACATGAAAACTGTGGTGCCACTGATATTATTTCAGAGGCTCCTGGGGCATATGGCATCCGCCATCTCACCGCTCAGATTGCTTTATATGAAACCGATTCAGCATTTGCTTCACGATCAAGTCCCAAGATGCCCATGGCATGCGGACACACACCGAGTGACTGCCACTCCGCTGTGTCGCCTCACCCTCAGCCTCAATGAACCCTGCGTTTCTACAGGCCATCTTTCATATGTGTACTCCCACTTCTCAGGGTTAGTCCATATGTCTTCTTGCCACCAGGTCTTCCCATTTGGGCAGCTGGTGGCCTCCGCAGCGTCCTCCCTATCGGGACTGCATGCTTGCCCAACGTACTGTTGTATATTGAAATTCCTGGAGAATTAACTAGGTGTACTTTTTTACGACTCCCAGAAAAAATATAAAATTTGCCTTAAAATACTTTACAGGTCAGTAGGGTAAATTAGGGCCAGGGGGCACGTTGAAGGGCTGCATCTCTGATGATGATGGTGCGCTCACGCTGAGAGATTGGCAAACCTCTCACCAGTGACGTGGTAAGGTTAAATTGCTTAGGCTTTTTCTATACATTTGCCCATAGTGAAAGTTTACACATAGCATTACTAAAGTAACCCTTGTTCCCCAAGGGGGGGAATGGAAATGCTATTTTTCTTTGCCACAAACGATTGCGCAGCTGTAGTTCGGCTTTTCAGCTAGAAAAGGTGACTCTGCGATGCTAAATGAAAATGTCCAACTACTTAGTACTTTTTTCTTTATTAAGCTCAAAATAAGACATAACAGCTCTGAAAAATGAAGGCATAACAAGGCATAAGATTCAAATGAATTTATTAGAGTAGTCAGGTAAGCAGGAATCGAAAACCAGCATACAGAGCAAAAGAAACAATCCAAAGTGTAATCCGAATAACAGGCAAAAGATTAAGATAGGTGGCAGAAATCAAAAAAAATTATAAACAGTCCAAAAGTTCAAAAACACATGGGAGCAAAAAATAAGTAAAATGCTAAGAAAGAAAACAAAAAACATCACTCAGCAACAGGTGTGTAAATAAAAGATGTATTTATAGTAGAAAGGCAAAAGCCCAACCTGGTATACTAGTAAGGTATACCTAATAAAGTGGCCGGTGTAATTTATGCACCACAGTCTGTCCAGGTCAGTGTCCTCATCGGGTAGCTTTTTGTAAAGCCGTAAGGAAGATAATTCAACCATATTGCTAAAAAGAGTAAAGAAATGTAACTTTTGTTGAATGTTTTTTGAGATCCTTCAACTTTATGCAAATGAAGAGACTTTCCTGAGCGACTGCCAATAGTAGCACCAGTAGAGCTCACGTGATCTTCTCTCAGCTCGCTCAGAGACCGGTTGTATTCAGGCTCAGTATAGACCTACACAGACCTGCGTTTGAGGCTAGTCACCACCCTAAGCGACAGGCTACAAAGTCACTGCTAGTGTGAATGAGGCATAAGACCTGTTTAAAATTATTTAAGACCTATAACACCATATTTCAGTGAAGTATTTAAGGCTTTTTACACCTAAAATTGTGTTTGTTTTTTTATTTAAGACATTTTAAGATTTTTTAAGACCCCTCCAACACCCAGTAAAATCATACTGTATAATGAATTCATATAAATGAAATTATTACATTGTGCAAAGACACACTAGCTTTATTTGATTAGCATATTTAAAATATCTAAATATGAACAGAACTTTATACAGGCTTGGAACTAAATTAGGCTGATTATTAGAATTTTTGAGTGAACTGTGCCTTTAATTTGCCCAATCAATGTCCACTTTACAGTATGCAAGCAAGATGGATTAGCTTTCAATCAGTGTTTATGTGAGCACATGTTTGGATTAGTCTGAAATGGTATTGTCTGTTAGAGCTCAGGGGAGCTGCAAACAATACAATAAATGAATTATTCTTCAGTGGCTCCTTCGGAAAATGTAATTTCTTTTGGTGATCTGCCAGGTGCTTTCTTTCCACTATCGCTGGATCTGACAGAGAGGCTGAAGAAACACTAACATGGGAAACGTCAGGGTCAGTAGGTGCACACTCCGCCTATTCACAGAACATACTTGCAGGCTGTCAATTAACAGCAAACAAAGGCTTTGAAAAGCCTGAATAAAAAGAATGTTGAAGTCAGTGCAATTAGAATGGTGAAGGTTGGTCTTTGTGAAAGGATGCTGTACAAATTCTAACTTTACTGCATCTTTCTTGATTAAACATCAGATACACGGCTGTCCTCAGGAGAAAAGGCTTTTAATTAAGCAAATTTCTGTGCCTGAATGCAATCTGTAAAGAGTGTTTGCCATTACTGAAAAAAAGAGGTTAGATGAATCTGATTACGATGTTCCAAGGACAAATTGTTGGAGATGTGCTGTAAAAGCTCACAGCATCATAGCATCCATTTGAGGTAATATTTTACAGGCTGGTCAATGTTAAATGCCATTTGCTGTTGACTTCAGGAAAGATTCTATTGCCTAAAAGAATCAGGCTGCATTAAAGCTGCTTTGAGATGGAGAGTTGAGTGACTATCTTCAGCTCACACACACTCTCACAGCTCTTATCTCTCACACAAATTAAAGCACAGCGGATGAGAGGGAACGGGCATCCTTGGGGCAGAACAGCGAAATGCAGAGACATACTAGCAGTATGTACTTCACATGAGGGTCTGGTCCAAAATATCTGTATGTGGAAGAACATGGCCTTGGTAATCCCAAATAAAAACAAAACAGGCTCATGAAAAATACATGCCTGTGGTGACATTTTGCAAAAAAAAAAATCACATTGGTTCTTGTAAGTCTCATGCCAGATTCAAAATGAAATATAAAAATTTTTTGTGTACAAGATTTTCTCTTATTTAAAGTCCAAATAAATCTGAAATTAAGAAGCAATTTAACAACAAGTAAAACATATTGTCTTACTTTAAGAAATAATATATCAAAATTAAGTAATTTTTTTACTTAAACACATAATTTGCAAGTTGGGTAAGTACAATAATCTGGTAACACTTTACAATAAGGTTCATTAGTTAATGCATTTGTTAACATGAACTAATCATGAACAACACTTGTACAGCATTTATTAATCATAATTCATCATTCACTAATGCATTATTAACATCCCAGTGCATGCTTGTTAACATTAGTTAATGCACCGTGAGTTAACATGAACTAACAATGAACAACTGTATTTTCATCAACTAATGTTAACTAACATGAACAAATACTGTAGTAAATGTATTGTTCATTGTTTGTTCATGTTAGTAAATGCATTAACTAATAACTAATGAACCTTATTGTAAAGTGTGACCAATAATCTTATTTAAAAATGAAAACAAGTATTTGCTTAATCCACTGGCAGATTATTTTGCTTGTTTTACTGTAAGAAAAAACACACAAAATTTGTATTATTATTATTATTGTAATGTGTTAAAGGGTTCCTTTTTACCCCTTTTACTGCAATAAATCTTTGGTCTCCCCACAATGTGTATGTAAAGTTTCAGCTCAAAATACCCATCAGACAAAATAAACCAGATTTAACGTCCACATACCGGGACTCCTTTTGTGTGACTGAAGCAGTTTTGTTCAAAGTTGTACTGACACTTTGCACCTTTGCTGATATATAACCAGCGGTTATGAATTACATAGAGATATTACTGTCTTTTCTTTATTACAAACGGTTTTAAAATGTTTTAAAGAGCCCTTATTATGCATTAAAAATGATCATATTTCGGTTTTGGGGTTCTCTAACAACAGGCTGATATGCATGCAAGGTCAAAAAACACTTTCATTGTGTTATAATATGCATTTATTTTTACCTAATTATCCCAACGACTCCCATATGATTCATTCAGTGATTCATTTGTTCCAAAAACCCTCCTTAGCACGATGCTAATCTGCGCTGATTGGTCCAAAGAATCAGTCTGCTGTGATTGGTCGACAGAGAGAATCACCCACCACAGCTTATCAACATTATTAAAGTAGTCAAGAGTGCAAAGTGAATGTGTGAGCCCAATGCAGGAGTGCATTAAAGCAGTGCAGTTGAACACCAGCATATTGCTCTATTCTTAACCATGACACACATTCAGTATTAATCCACACAGCGGCAAAAGCTGAACTATTTTGAAACTTGACCGCCGCACGTTGTAACGGCCACTTAATGTTTGATGTGCAGTGTATACAAATATCATGTCCCCTTTAAGATGACTTCTTCTATGGTTGTTTTACCTTTTGCATGTAAGCACGCGTGCGTGGGAGCTCTGTTTAGTTTAGGCGAGCTCTGATGAGAAGCGTGTGATGGTCACGAGTGTGTGTCAATGAGTGTGTGTGGATGTTTCTCAAAAATGGGTTGCGGCTGGAAGGGCATTCGCTGTGTAAAAACGTGCTGGATAAGTTGGCGGTTCATTCCGCTGTGGCAACCCAAGATTAATAAAGGGACTAAGCCGAAAAGAAAATGAATGAATGTTTGAGTGTCTTTTCATTTCCTTTTGCCCACTCATTGTCGTCGACTGGCATGTGTGTAGCCAACAGCACGTATTAACAAGGCTTTAGACACGATATGAGAATATAAAGAGTTAACCAGATATAGTACAAGTGGTTACAAGTAACAAAAGACAATTAAATACATAATTAGAAAGCTAGAGAAAACAAGGAGGCAACCAGTTTAATCGCACTTACACTGATCCATGAACTGTGTACTGTAAAGTTCCTGTCAAGTCTCATACATCAATAGTCTTTTCTTATCCTTCCTTTAACAAACGGCCCTGCTGGTAATAAAAGCATGAACAAGTTTCTCTAAGTCCTCACTGGAAACAAAGCATCTAATTATTGCAATGTTTTTGAGATGACGGTATGCTGAATTAGTTACTGCTTTGACATAACTACTGAAACTCATATCTGACTTTAGAACCACACCAAGATTCTTGACCTTTTTTTTTTGTTGTTTGACCCCTAGAGCCAAGGTACGCATTCACCTTAGAATTAATATAAAATTTTGTATTTTCAAAATGCTTCATTTCAACAGGCCAAATATGACAGAGTAATGTAGACTGAACAATACGCAATAGACCAGAAGACCAGTCAGAGAGTGATTGTGGATGGTGTGCCTCCTTTTTTAAAAGTCAGTATTCAGACTAAAACAGTCTTTATGAACAAAACTACATTTTAAAATGAAAACACATAAGTGTAAACTGCAATCTGAATATCTTAGTGGAACATAACATAAAGTTGGATATTACTCAACCTCTGGATGCTCTCAACGCTTTTGCTGACCACATGTTAATCCACCACGTAGATGGAAAGCTCAACTCCTGTCAAAATGAACAAAAATGCTTGTCAGTGTTTGCCAGTGGACACACTCTATAGCTGTGGGTTTCATTGATCTGGCAGTATAGTTGGCAACAATCTTTGTCATGAACTCTAAAAACAGATGGAAAATGTGTCTCCCCTTAATTCCACAGCTGAATAAAATTGAACCAAAATGTCCTATGTATGGGCGCTAACATAACATTGCCACTGCATAACATTCCCACTCAAACTCCCCAAAAAACAATCACAAGCCCAGCGTCATGAAAGTAAATTTGATAAAGTATATGAGTTTCCATTACAGTATGAAAAAGTAATGCACGTTTTTTTGCACAGTAGAAGAATATTTAACTGTTCATGAGGTAAATGGCCTGAGGAAAGAAACTTTCCCTGTGTCTGTCTGTTTTTGTGCTTGGTGCTCTGTAGCGCCGACCAGACGGTTACTGTTCAAACAGGTAATGTGCTGGGTGCGAGGCATCCAGAGTGATTCTGCGAGCCCTTTTACTCACTCTGGAAGAGTACAGTTCTTGAAGTGTAGGAAGGGTAGTGCCAGTGATTCGTTTAGAAGTCCGGACTATTCGCTGTAGTCTATGGAGGTCAGTTTTGGCAGCTGAGCTGAACCAGACGGTGATTGAAGTGCAGAGGATGGATTGGATGACAGCTGAGTAGAACTGTACGAGCAGCTCCTGTGGCAGGTTGAACTTCCTCAGCTGACGAAGGAAGTACAGTCTCTGCTGGGCTTTCTTCACAATGGAGTCTATGTGAATGTCCCACTTTAGATCCTGAGAGATGGTAGTGCGCAGGAACCTGAATGATTTTACTGCCGCCACAGTGCTGTTCATGATGGTGAGTGGGGGGAGTGCAGGGGGGTTTCTCCTAAAGTCCACTATCATTTCCACTGTTATGAACGTGTTTAGCTCCAGATTGTTGTATCTGCACCATAAAGCCAGCCGCTCCACCTCCTGTCTGTATGCAGACTTGTCACCGTTCCGGATGAGGCAGATAACTGTAGTGTCATCAGCAAACTTCAAGAGCTTAATGGAGGGGTCTTTTGCGGTGCAGTCGTTGGTGTACAGGGAGAGGAGCAGTGGGGAGAGAACGCATCCCTGGGGTGCACCAGTGCTGATGGTGCGGCTGTCAGATGTGATTTTGCCCACTCTGACTAGCTGTTGTCTATCTGTCAGAAAGCTGGTGATCCATTGACAGACAGAGCTGGGGACAGAAAGCTGGGTCAGTTTGTTCTCGAGCAGTAATGGAACGATGGTATTAAAGGCAGAACTAAAGTCCACAAACAGTTTCCTTACATACTTCCCTGGTTTGCCCAGATGTTGTAGGATATAATGCAGTCCCATGTTGACTGCATCATCCACAGACCGTTTTGCTCTATAGGCAAACTGCAGGGGGTTCAGCAAAGGTGCAGTGATATCCATCAGATATGCTAGCACCAGACTTTTGAATGATTCCATTGCCACAGATGTTAAGGCAACAGGTCTAAAGTCATTGAGTCCTGTGATCTTTGGTTTCTTTGCTAATGGGATGATGGTGGAGCATTTGAAGCAGGATGGAACTTTGCGCTGTTCCAGTGATCTGTTGAAGATCTGTGTGAAAATAGGAGCCAGCTGGTCAGCGCAGGTTCTCAGACAGGCTGGTGAAACACCGTCTGGACTTAGTGCTTTTCCTCTCTTCTGTTTACTGAAGATCTGACGCACATTATCCTCACTGATCTGAAGTGCAGGGGGGGAGAGGGAGATGGCTGGAGGTGTTGATGGCTGTTTATTGAAGATCTGATGCACATTATCCTCACTGATCTGAAGTGTAGGGCGGAGAGTGAGATGGCTGGAGGTGTTGATGTCTGTGTAGGGAGATGGTCCGGGCGGGTGTGAGGTGTCTGGTCAGAGGTGTCAAATCTACAGTAGAACGTTTTCAGCTCGTTTGCAAGATGTTTGTTGCTGTCGATGCTGGGGGGTGGTGTTTTGAAGTTGGTAATGTCTTTCAGGCCTTTCCACACTGATGCAGAGTCGTTGGCAGCTTTTTGGCATTGCACTTCTGGTTACTTTTTTTGCGCTCATATATTGTCAAAACTAGCGTATAATGACATTGTAAAAGACTGAACATACAGCCTTTGAAATAATTACTCCATTTTGTCCACTGCCTCGGGTTTAGGGATCATTTATAGTGATGTTATCTTTACCCTTTAGTATTATTATTAAATTAAACACAATAAACTAAATTCCATTTTACATTTATTGAAAGTACAGAACATTATTAGTTAAACAAAAATTGGCTATAAAAACCATATACACTACCTGACAAAAGTTTTGTTGTCGATCACATTGTACGAGCAACAACTAATGACTTGAATTCTAGTTGGTCATTTGTAAAAGTGGCAGAAGGTAGATTTTTCTTATAAATCATCTGTTGAACTGCATCCCAATCATCATAAATACTGCAGAAGACCTACTGGAACCCACATGGACCCAAGATTCTCACAGAAATCAGTCAAGTTTGGTGAAGGAAAAATCATAGTTTGGGGTTACATTCAGTATCGGGGCATGCAAGAGTGGATGTTAACATCACCAGTCTGAGGTATCAAGATATTTGTGCTGCCCATTACGTTACAAACCACAGGAGAGGGCAAATTCTTCAGCAGGATAGCGCTTTTCATACTTTAGCCTCCACATCAATTATATATATTACATATATTCTATACTGTACATTATTTCTGTAAAGTGACAACACTTTTGTCTAAGCAAAGTCAGACCTTACTGTCCCAATTAAAAATCAAGGCATGATCATATATTTTTTTTCATATAAGCCATTTCTGATACCAAATGATCAACTACAAGTCAAGTTATTATTTGTTGTTTCTAAAACTTGGATAGGCAACAAGGCTTTTTTCAGGTAGTGTATAACAGAAATGAACACATTGCACAAACCTTTAATTTTTTTAAAAGCTACAATTCTTCTCTGTAATTTTTTAAATGAAAAATTGACACTCCTTTAGCCTGTTTTGCTTTGACTGATCAGTGGCGTACTGTTTTGTGGTTTAGTGTCACATGAAGCCTCGTCATTATAAACTGGAGTAAAATAGCTCTAGATTATGCTTCTTTTTCGTTCTGTCATGATGACCGCAGCAAAGTAAGTGCGCCAAGGTCACTCTCACACTTTCACACTATCACACACTCACAGACACACAGACATACACACACTTTATTTTGCTGTAATATGGAGTATAAAATCCAGAAACTACGCTTTTTTGCCTAGCGAAATAAAAATCTACAGTAAAACAGTAAAAATGACATACTTTACCTCTTCACAACAGGGAAAACCACCAACAATCAAAAATGCATGATTATATGGTGTCATGGTTTTGCAACAAAAAAATGTGGTTATAATAGAAGTCAATGCAGCAAAAACAGCCACCAACAGTAAATTGGGAAGAAAAAAAAGAGAAAATCTTATGCTCTACAAAAACTAACAATGCTTCAAAGGTAATGTTGTTACTAATTGTTCACCTGTCCAAGACAAAAGGTAAAAAAGGTGATTTTTTTAAAAAAACAAGTACCTTATCATGCCTCTCACTATATATAGATTTTCTGTAGCACAACCTTAATATTTGAAGTGATTTGTTTCAGATATTTCAGTTATTAGTTTCAGTAGTTTCAGTTATTTTGAATGAAAGTTTTCCAAACCAGAAGTGCATAACTAATTTTTTTCAAATGCAGTAGTCATATGTGAAAAAGGTGGATACTGCAGGAAAACATCAGGATACTGCAGGAAAACATCATTAAAATCCTTTAGCTTCACTTTTTCAGAACATGTGAGGCACACTTGGAGTAAGTCAATAAATCATTTTGTTCAAGTCATTTATTGAACACCATTAATTCATTCAGGAAACAACACGCCACTCTTTTGTTTTGCTCATGGGGTATGGAGGAATGATCTTCCTTTTGGAAGCATAATTGGCAACAAGAGGCAAAGTAGCTGGCACTATTGCACGTAAACTGTAAGTTATTGTTGTTGTTGTTTTATGTTCTGTTATATTAAGTGGAATCTGAATGTTTTAAACCTTAAAATAATTCTGAAGAAAAGATTGCCTGTGGAGATAAAAGTATAGGCACAACCATATCCAAACACACACACAGCAGTCTGTTTCAATCAACACACATATGTGAATCTGCAATACACACACATTTAGTGCTGATCCAGTGATTCCGGGGACATGTTCCAGCTCCTGTGGGGAAGCCATCTGTACAGTGTGCTGCTCTGTAAGGGCTGGGGTACATTATATAGACTCTGCCTCTCTCTGAGGCACAGAAAGCAAAGCCACACATCACTTCCATTTCACACAATGAGTCTAAAGAGTGTGGGGATCTTCAGGAACAGAACTGGCAAGAAATGTGGAGAATTTTGTGATTATGTGTGAGACGAGGCATCAGACGGAGTCATTTTGAGGGAAAGCGAGATGAAGTGTGCTTATCCTGTAACACTGCATGCAAGTGAGGGTGGGTTTGGGTATTTTCCTGTGTGGCTGTACGCCTTTGTTTAATTGTGTGTGTGTGTGTGTGTGTGTGTGTGTGTGTGTGTGTGTGTGTGT
>CAIGQZ010001680.1:1304167-1321142 GCA_903798205.1 Danio tinwini | reverse complement strand
TGTGTGTGTGTGTGTGTGTGTGTGTTCATATACATGCACATGTACTCCCCTCACTTCTGATTGGCAAAGGAAAAACACAGAGTCTCACGTAGCCAGACGTTTGACTAACGATATACAATGACTGGTCTACAGTGACCTTTTAATGGCTAAAATTGCCCACTTTTGTAGGATATGACTGTGTGAAATCCAAGTGTCTCAAACTAAACATTTAGATTTGATTCCGGTACATTGACAAATGTTGATGCTCATGTAGCAACATTAAACAGAACTTAAATGGCCCACTGGTATTTTTCAGCCATCCCAGATTTGGAAAGGACAGCTGTGTGTCCACCAGAGTTGCGTGTAACGCATTTCACAGTAACATGTTACTGTATTCTTATTAAATTTTGGGGGAATTTTACGTTAAGTATGTTTTTTAGAAGAAAAAAAAATGCTTCATTTAAATTTAAATCTTCATTTAAATGCTTCAAAGGGTACCTAGCACAACAAAAGGGTACCAAAAAGCAGAGCTAGACCTGCAGCTGAACGCTATTGGTTTACAGAGAAACGTTACTAGCGCATACACAAGCAGGGAGAATGCAAACAAAAGAACCGCCATTTTTAAATACACAGCCGAGACATTACATCAGAATACTATATGCATATAATAATGAGCCGTGGTCATGACAGATGTTTACTGTATAATGACCGAAATGGCCTTAAACAGCCAGCCGGCACAAGATGTCAACATGACGTCGGATTGACAATGTATCCTAATGTCATGGGGATGTTGGATTTTGTTTGGAAATGAAAATCAGGTTGACGTCAGAACCCAACATTAGGCCGATGTCAGTGTCCAACGTCTAACCTAAAACCAACCAAATATCAACATCTAATGATGTTACAGCTTGACATTGTTTGGATGTTATCACTATGATGTCTATCAGACGTTGGATTTTGGTTGCCATATCTGATGAATAAATGTCAGTATTTGACAGTATTTTCAATATGATGTTGGTTTGAGATGTTGGCTCAATGTTGGATTTTGGTCACTTTCCAACACAAACTAAAATCAACCAAATATCAACGTTGTTATTGGACATGAAAGTAGGAGACATGAAGGAGATCGTCCTTAGATGTTGGCTAGACGTTGAATTTTGGTCACCTGACATCACAACGGTTGATTCGTGATTCGTACGGATGACAACCCACACTTTGGAACACACGTGACCCGCGAATTAATACTTTTTTTTTACTTGTAGACTAATCCTAAATGTGTAAGGATCACAGAGAGATTGCCTCTTATGTCATTTAAATCACATGTATGAAAGTATATAGGCTTTCCTCTAAAATATAATGATGACAAAAGAAGTTGTGGTAGGTTTTTAGGATGTGGTGGGTTTCTTAGGTTATTAAAGATGTTTTCTGTCACTACTTGTTTAGCCTGCATTAATAGATTCAGTGTAAGCTGCACAATTAATCATTAAAAGATCAGGATCTCAACACCCACACAACATACATTATTGATACAAGACCAAGATGGTGGCGCGTACACATCGCGAGGCTCGGCGTCTCTCCAGTTTCTGCAATTTTGCAGTATTTTTCCTGCTCATTTCGGGTCTGTTCGTGCAGAACAGTAATGCCTTTACATCGTACACCCGACAGGAGATCTTGGATATTGGTTTGTGCATTTCGGACAGTTTTATCAGCAATCTACGACTCATCCCAGAGATCGCCAGGACACCCGAGGCTGAGCGCTTTGTCCGGCCGGGCGGAAGTGCTCGGAGACGGCGATGCGAACGTAAACAAAGGTGGGGGAAGCGCGGCGGGCTAAGAGCTAAGCTAAAGCTAACACCACACTGGCTCTCTTTACCCAGCATCTTCCTCGCCAATGTACGGTCCCTGGTGAACAAAATGGATGAGATTAGACTGCGCATCAACCACAGCAAAAGATTATGGAACTGTAATGTCATGATTTTCACAGAAACATGGCTAAACAGCGGGATACCAGACAACGCTGTATCTTTAACTAAGCATCAAACATTCCGAGCAGACAGAGCGGCGGATGACTCCGGTAAGACCCGAGACGGAGGATTATGTACTTCTACCGCTGCACAATAGAAAGCATCCTGACGAACTGTGCCACAGTCTGGTATGGAAGCTGCTCTGTTGCACAGCGTAAGGCACTGCAGCGGGTGGTGAAAACTGCCCAACGCATTACAGGGACCACACTGCCAGCCATAGAGGACATCCAGAGGAAACACTGTCTGCGCCGAGCATGCAGTATTCTTAAAGATTCCTCTCACCCTGCTCACAGACTGTTTTCTCTCCTGCCTTCTGGCAGGCGCTTCAGGCTCCCCCGGACAAAAACCAGCAGACTAAAGAACAGCTTCTTCCCCAGAGCTGTCTCCCTTTTGAACTCTGCTCCCCACTGACTTTTTGCCCCCCTAATACACACCCCACTCTCCTCTCCTCATAACTCAGACTCCTCATAATCACTGCACTACTTAACATTTGCACATTTAAAAATTGCACATATTCATTGCACTGATTCATTCACTTATTTAAACTGTACATACCCACTGCACATGTACATTTGTAAATTATGTACACACCCACTGTACATATACATCTGTAATTATGTTTATCTATCTGCACACTTCTGATTATTAATAGCAACCTGTACATTTATCCATCTATTGTAAATCTCTGTTCATAGCTAACACAACCTGTATATAATGTTGATAGTACATCCATTTGTAAATATCACCATAGTTTTTCTATAACTGCACTTTATAACTTATACCTGTATCCTGCACTTGCTGCTATTACACTCCTGGTTAGACCTAAACTGCATTTCATTTCCTTGTACTTGTACATGTGTGATGACAATAAAGTTGAATCTAATCTAATCTAATCTAATCTAACCATGATGGTAAAGCATATGTTTAATATTTTTTTGAATTGCTGCATTGAAATCTGTGTTTGAAAAATGTAAAAAAAATCAAGAACAAGATTCAGTCTTTAGTCTTTTGAGCTGGTTATGAAATTACAAACAGTCAATAACACAGACGTATTGGGATAACAGATTATAGTTTCGATAAAACCACTGATGTTTATGGTAAAGATTAAAATAAACGTCATATGCATTTAATGATGCTCAAAAATGAAAGGGATCAATTACATTATTTAACCAATAGGTGGCGACAACCAGCCACCAAAAATATGCCACTGAATAATTCTTCAAAAACGATGAAAAAGCAATGCAACATGAAGTTTTATGAGTGAATATCTGAATCCTTTATTAAAAATTAGGCAAAAAATAAATATGGGTTGTACAAATTATAATGTTAGATTTCTACACTTAGCATTATCAGCAACAGTAGTAGTAACAGTGAATTTTTCACATTACTGAATATTTTACCATTTATTTTTATTCAGCTGATTATTTATTCATTTTATATTTAATAACATGACAGGTCTCAGTTCTGTTTGTTAAAACCAAAAGTGTCTTGCAGTACTGTTTTGTAATAAATGAAAAGCAAATTACATTTGTCTCTTCCCTTTTTTTGGCTGATCCGAAAAATGGTCCAATCCGTGACTAAAAAACCCTAACATGATCTGAACCGTGAGATTTGTGATCTATTAATAACAGTGTGCGCTAGCAAAATAAACATTGTATATTTTGATTTGACATTGACTTTAAAAATATGAATAAACCAATAAAAATTCCTGTCAACACAAAAACAAAGTGACTTCCAGTTTTTTGTGAAATTAATCAGATGGTCACTGAACAGATTGTTGGGGGTCAGCAAGCCTGACATTTGAGATCACATCCATTTAAACACACACACACACACACACACACACACACACACACACACACACACACACACACACACACACACACAGTACAGTACAAGAGCACACAAAAACATCAATAGCGGGAGATCCATTGTTTGGTAATCTGATTCCAGAGGGTGATGGATGACCACGGGGAAATCCAGAAAGGTGATTAATAATACATGCTGTGAGTGGACACAAGAATTGAGCATTAAAACTCTCTTGTTCTCAACAACTCTCTATCCGCGAATAAAATGGCAGGCTTAAATAAGCCTCCTTTTTCACTCAGACTTACAGACTGTAAAACTGCAGAAGAAAAGCCATGGAAAATATTAAAATGACCACGAATGAACAGGATGAATTACAGTGGCTTCTTTCAGAAATGGAAGCCTTTAAAAACAAGGTTATAATAATGAGCAGCTGACTGAAAAGCGAAAGAGAGAAAGTAGTATTTTGGAGTCAGCAAGTGATGTGCATGGCTCATTTACCAGCCCTGCCACCACAGGCTGAGCTTTCATTCAGTTTTCGCCCCTTCATTCATGCTTTTTTTAGCTATGCGCAACAACTTCCAGAGAAACTCTAAAAACCGAGGTACTTTTACTTGACCACTGCTATGAGACATTTGCCCAGACTATCCTCAGCTCTAGAATGGTTTGACATGAATTGATTTTAAGGGTTTTTCTTTTCGCTTGTCTCCTCGGATAAAGTTAACCAAATCCTATAAGAGGACTGAAGCTTTACTTCCACAAGCCGCCTGCAATGTAAAGAGGCCTAATGAAAAGATCTGAGTCTCTGTTGTGTGTTATCTCTCTTGCTGTTTGCTTACCAGAGCTTTCAATCATGTGATCTGTTTCTGTTGTAGGACTCGCCTTGACTTCATCTCAGTATCAGTGAACCAGAAGAACACAGAACCACAGAAAACACACATTGTCTTCATGATATACGACCAAGTTCAGATGTGCAGACAAATCTAGTTTTAGGATTGACATTTGAAAGCAGTTTTTTTCTAAATCTTCAAATCTTCAAATGAAACAAATTCATATAGTTTGTACATACAATGACTGAATACAAGTGTTTTGTGATCATGTTTCTACATCAAAGATCATTTTATAGGTTTTCTAATGTATGGTCTGTCAAATCAACTCTGGGGAAAAAAATCATAATTTTAGGAATGTTATGCAACATATAATGATAATTTTTGATTACCAAATGATTGTTTGGCAACAGCATGCAAATATAGCCACTAAGCAAACAATTTTGTGTTTAATAGACCTCTAATAGACATCTAAACATAGACAGCTTGACTAAAACAAGGCTAAACTTGGGCTGTCAGTGAAAATCTAAGAATAGCCCAAAACTCCAGTCGCCAAATATACAGATTATACATACTTTATATGTGTTTATATGTCATTCATTTCTGTTTATTTGATGAATAAGTCTAGTTTTGGCCTATTCTTAGCCGTCTATTAGATTTTCACTGACAGCCCTAATTTAGCCTTGTTTTAGCCAAGACACCTATGTTTACACGGCTATTAGACATCTATTAAACATATTTTAAAAACAAAAAATGCTTGCTGGTCACCCTCTAATGGAAAAATGAGTTAATTCCATTTTTTTTATGATCACACTTCATTAAAAAATGGTCTGCAAAAACAATTAGATTGACATTTTCCCTTTGTACATGTCGTCAGAGGGGGAAAGATGATCATATCTCTGCTGATCACTCCCTCATTAGCATAAACAGCCCTAAGTGGGAAGCAGCTGTCCGAACATTTAGAGTTGTCTCACTCACTCAACATGCTTACTGTTCCACAATATTTTAAATGTTTCTTAAAATATAATACATTGTATTCAAGGGGAAAAAGTTGTATTTTTTACCCAGATATTTAAAAAGAACATATTTTAGAGCAGTAATCACAATACTGTGATACCATGAAAAAACGTGATATTTTTATCCAAGGTTATCATACAGTCAGAATCTTATACCGGCTCATGCCTACATGACGGCCACCATTCAGCAGTACTTTCGACTTCCAGTTTGATGAGCTTTTGACCTCTGTCTGTGAAAGGATTTCCTTTTACTACAGGCATTCTTTTCCACCTGAAGAGCGACTGTCCATCTGTCCCCAGTCAGAAAATTATTTAGCATATTGTAATGTAATTACAAGATTTTACTTTTACAAAAATGTAAAAACAAAATGCATTTCATTTTATTCTATTTTTGACCACAGGTGGAAAAGAACACCTTTATTTGGTGTCCTGAAGGGAAATCTTTCCTCCGACACGGGTCATCAAACTGGGACCAGCTAAATCTGTGGTTTATTCCCTGCAGAGATTTTGTTTTTGCTCAATTGTTTTAAATTAAGCAGACCTGTGCTGCTTTCATGAGGCAATTTGTTTAAAATTTGAAAGACTGAAAGGGGAAATTTTAAAGAGTTATAAAAAATATCTGCATGGTATTTTGAGCTGAAATTTCCACGTACACACTCTAGGGACATCAGAGACTTATTTTACATCTTGTAAAAAAGGGGATAATAGGTTCTTTTTAAAATGATTTCAAACTGAAAATATATTTTTTCAAACTGAAGACTGAAATAATTCAGGTTTAACAAGACATGAAAAAAATTAAATGTTAAAAAATTGAAACAGAAAACAATGTTAAAGCTTTTAAAAAAATACTGTTATACTCAATTGTTTGGGACATTCTAAAATGCTTAACATGAAAAAAGCTTAACAAGGCTTAATGTACCTAAACATCAACCAGAAAACCCAAAATTTCTGTCAAACTGTACTTGTAATTAACCCTAAAGACTGTAAAAAGAATGAGTCCCAATTCCATTAATAAAGTGAAAAAAACATTAAGCACATTAAGCATTTTCTCCGCCATTAAACTCTATTACAGGAAAAAGCTTAACGTGGCTTAATGTTTCTTAAAAACAAGTGGGGGAAACCAAATTTCTATCAAATTTTACTTGTAATTAGCAATAACTACTAGCAAAAGAATGAACAAAATTTGTTTTCACCTATGCTGTTGTGGGGATGCCAATGAGATGCACAATTGCATTCTTTTGACAGCAATGGTTAATCTATAATAGATAAAATTAGATATTATGAACAGCCTTTTTAACATTTGTTTGTTGTTGTTAAGTTACTTTAAGCAATTCCTTATTATGGACTTCAATGGGGAGAAAACGCTTAACGTGATATTGTTAACTTTATCTATGGAATTATGGCCCATTCATTTAATAATAGTTAGTGTTAATCACAAGTAAAGTTTGACAGAAATTTGGGTTTTCCTGGTCTGGGTTAGGGTATGTTAAGCTGACTTAACTTGACCTTATAATGCACTTCTATGAGAAGAATGCTTAAAAGTGATATTGTCACTTTTCTTTTTAGATCACTTTCAACTAAGTAACAATCTTATTGGCTGGAACAAAATCTAAGGACATGATTATTGATTTTAGAAGGAATCATACAGCAGCTGAGGTGACTAATATTAGGGGTCAAAAAGTAGAATGTGTGGAGAACTACAAATATTTGGGTACCATTATTGACCGTTTTTTTTTTTACTTTAAGGCAAACTGTGATGCTGTGTGCAAGAAGGGGCATCAGAGCCTTTATTGTCTCAGGAAACTATCCCGTTTTCACATTGGCCCCAATATGCTTACTCTTTTCTATAGTGCTTTTATTGAGTCTATTCTATCCTTCGCTCTGGAGGCATGGCTTTGAAATCTGTCTCTTAAAAACAGGAATAGACTGAACCAGATTAGTAGGTGATCCAGCAGGTTGATTGGTGAATCACAGTTGAGTATTGAATCCTAGTATAGTAGGCAGCTTTTACGGATTGCCCAGAATATTAGTAGCTGTAGCTCTCATCCTCTGTCTGAGGAGTTTGTCCTGCTCCCTTCGAGTCTAGGTTTCAGATGGTTTTCAGTAAGACAAAACGTTAGGTATACGTTAAGCCATGTTAAGCGTTTTCCTTTTATAATGAACTGGGGAGAAATGGAGTGGGGAGAAACGCATAACGTGATAATTTTCACTAACTAAAATAAGAGCTCATTCATTTGACATCAGTTTGTCACGAGTAAAATTTGATAGAAATTTGGTTTCCCCCACTTGTTGTTAAGGTACATTAAGCTATGTTAAGCTTTTTCCTTATAATAGACTTCAATGAGGGAGAAAACTCTTAATGTGATGTTTTTTTTTACTTTATTTATGGAATTGGCACTCGTTCTTTTTACAGTCATACAGGTTGACGTATACAGATACAGGTTACATTAAACCATGTTAAGCGTTTTTCATGTTAAGCATTTTAGAATGTCATCAAATAGAAAAGAATGTATTAACTATTGTAAAGAAAGATTAAGTGTTCAAGTCGTGTAAAAAAATATGTACTTTTTTAATTCTCAGAGGTGGGGAAACTAAAATAGGATTTGAATGTTATTCTACGCTTACTTTAAAAAAACAAACCCCATTCAGATTTATAAGTCTATAAGTAGCCTATAAGTTAATAAGATGCTTTTATCTATAGTATTATCCAAAGCGACTTACTGAAGTGCACTTATCGTCAAGACAACCCATCTGGAGCAAATTGGGGTTAAACGTCTTGCTTAACTATATAGCAAAACAGCAACTAGGATTAAACCAGTGACCTTCTGGTCAAGTCCCCTAAGCTTAAGTCAACAGCACCCCTTCAGATTAAAAGCACAAACCCGTGAAATCGCCCCTAATTTCAATTTCATCATTTCGAAATCGTTCCCGAGCTCTGAGCTGCAGTCGCAGTTTTCCTTCAGGGAAACATCAAAGCTCAAGCTGGCCTTTGATGTCAGAAGAGCTGAGCGGAGCCCCAGTTTGCCCTGCATTTGTTTACAGCCCTGTCCTTGGCTAATATAAAGCAGAGCGTGTGCACGTTACATGCACACAAACTAGATGAAACAAGCTTCCTGCCAAAAATGCATTTTTCGTGCATAATGATACTGCTGTGACAGACACTGCGAGCTTGGTAGAGGCGCGGTACATGGCATCCGATGATTACACCGGGGGCACGGAGCTAATGACAGCTCTCTGAACCGCAGGCAGAAAAGACTCTCCGCCTTCTGCAGGCCGCAGTACAGTTCTGCTTCTTCAGCAACATGGATGTGAGATAATAAATTTGGGAATGGACGGCAACCACGGAGAGTCATGGCTTGGCTTGATCCCTTTATATGAGTCCGTGGCTTGGCGTGGGGGAGGAATCGCGGTTCTCTGCATGAAGACTTTCAGCAAGCATGAAATGAATAAAACAAAGCTTCTATCCACCCTTTTCCTACAGTATGTCCCATGATGCTTTGCGTGAGTTATAGGAGTAACTTGTTACTTGTTAACCTGTAAACAATCAGTAGCTAAATTTCCATCCAAAGATGAAAATTAGATTAGGCATCTGACGATAGCTGATTTTTGTGTTGCAATTAATTGCTGAACCTTTTTTACCATGTACAGTAGGGCTGTGAGATTAATTGAAATCGAATCGCAATTGCGATATGAAACAATGCCATTAGATATACACAAGAGGCGATTATATGACATATATTATTTAATTTCCCTCACCGAGAGCAAATACGTGACTGCCGTCTGTGTGTGACAGTCTTACTAGCCAACTGAGTGAGCATACTTTCTTTCTGCCCAATCAGAAAAAAATAAAGAAACCGCGCCATCATTCTCCCATATGATGGCGTCTGCCGCTTCAGAAGCATTAATAGACAAATTCATATTAAAAAAAAAGACAGCAAGTCAGAAATATGGGAATATCTTGGTTTTCCAAATCACAGACACTAAACATAACTGGGTAATTTGTAAGAGCTGTCACAGAATTATTTTCACAGCATGAGGAAATACAACAACCAGTACCTAAAAAAGCACCACAGGCTGCTATATGAAGAGTGTCTTGCTAAAAACACAACTAAAGCTCAATCTAGTAGCAAGCAAAGTACAATTTCAGAGTTTTTTGGTAATGTAAGTTGATATCTTTTCAGTTTTACTCACTGCATTTTAGCAGTAAGAAGCTACAGTACAGACTATTGAGCTGGAGCTTGACTGCAAAATTAAATCGAAAATCAAATCGAAATCGCAATTAGATATTCTCCCCAAATTGCACAGCCCTAGTATACAGTATTATCGTGATGCTGGCCTAAGTTAATCAGTTGATTCAAATAAATGTCTTTAGTCATCTCAAAGTACATCAATCAAACTGACTAAAAATATTAATTTAACTTAACTTTTTATAACTTCAAAAGTTGAGTTTGTTGTCTTGACTTTTTGTCATATTTTTAGTGTTTAGAAAAATACTTCCTTAACATGTATGATAACAAAAAAAATACTTAGTTCATTGATATATTTTATATAAATGTTCTGAGTAAATGAACATTTAAGGGCTGTACTATATTGGAAAAATCTGACATTGTGATATTTTGTGTTTCTAAGATATACGTTTTAATATGGATACAATTTCACCAGATAACTTGAATATCGCTATTTGGGGGAAAAATAACATTAATTTAGATTGATTGGGGTGATTGTATAAAAAATAATAAACAAATTACAAAGAAAAAGTTAAATACATAGTGCTTCATTGTTTTCCTGAGAGTGAAACAGTATCCAGGTACAGAAATTGAATAATTAAATGTAAAATAAAACTGTTTAGTCTTTATTGTATTAATAATTTAGTCAAATTATTCTTCATTAAAATTACAAATGTGGTACGTATTGTGCCTGAATGCATTACACTCTCTTGAAATGCCTTTAAAATGCATGCAAATGATAAAGTTTCACTCTGTTATCATTATACTTTGCAATGACACCACAAATCTCATGTATTCTCAATTTTTGATCAATTATAATCCCAACTCAACATTCTGTATCCTGCAATGTGACTATTGCAGCACACGCATTGCGATATTGATGCTAAATGATATGTTGTACAGCCCTAATTTGTAGCACAACTTTATTATCTGATGTCATTTTTTTACAATTTTAAATGGAAGTTCCCGAAACCAGAAGTGCAATATTAAAACGTGGGAAAAAAAGGATACCACTCTCCCAAGGTCACCACTTAATGCCTATTTAAAAAACGCTCTTCTTTACACACCCATGCAACAAAGCTTGTTATTTGAACTTGTGCTCTCCTGAGACATGTACTGTCCCTCAGATCATACACTATCCACCTTCAATTCTTATAAACGTAACTGCCAGCGGAGCAGCATGAGAGCAGGGTGTTAACTGTATGTGGGAGTGATTTTGAGTGCGCTTCCAACCTTATCTCTCCTCACACTTGAGATCTGTATATTTAAACACCTGTACACCCTTCTGCTTTTCACACCTTCTGCCAGACCTAACTCTAGACATGTACTCTGTTTAGGGTTTTATGGTGCATTTTGGGACAAATCAATGTGCATGTTCCATCTAAACTCACAAAATATAATATATATATAATATAATATATAATATAATATATATAATACAAAATATATAATATAAATTAAATTTGTCATACAGTACTTTATGCACCAACATTGCTCAGAATTGTTTAAAGAAAATGAATACGTTTTTATGAAAGAAACATATTAAATCAAAAAACAGTGACAGTACTGATATTCATTCATTCATTTATTTTCCTTTGGCCTAGTCCCTTATTTATCAGGGGTCAGGATTTTACACAGCAGATGCCCTTCTAACCACAACCCAGTACTGGGATTCTGGGAAATACTGATATTTCTAATGTTATAAAATAAATGCTGTTCTTTTGAACTTTCTTATCTTCAATGAATACTGAAAAGTATCCCAGCAGGCCCACAACATTGTAAGATGTAAATATTAGGTTAAATATAGGTCATGACGTCAGGTGACCAAAATACAATGTTTAGCCTGCCGTCCAATAACGACGTCAAATTACGTTGATATTTGGTTGATTTTAGGTTGTGTTGGAAAGCAACCAAAATCCAACGTCTGATAGATGTCATAGTGGTAACAGCCACACAATTTCAAGATGTAACATGATTAGATGTTGAAATTTGGTGGATTTTAGGTTGGATATTGGACATTGACGTTGGCCTGATGTTGGGTTCTAACGTCGTCAACTCGATTTTGATTTCCAAACAAAATCCAACATCCACATGACATTGGGGTACAACGTCAATATGACGTCATGTTGACATCCTGTGACTGCAGGGATGTATTATGGTTTCCACAAAAAAATTAAGAGGCATTGCTTCTGCTTCTTTTTAAAATAAGAAATTAATCTTGAGACAAATTAGCATGTTATAAAGATTTCAGTGTAAAGCTGAAAACTGGGCATGATTTAATGTATAAATTACATTAAATATACTAAAATAAACAATAGTTATTTTCTGTAGTAGTTATTTCACGATATTACTGTACTTTGACTGAATAAAGGCAGAACTCCAGACTTGATATGACATGAAAATTACTATATATATTAGGGCTGCACGATATTAAAAAAATCTGACATTGCGATGCTTTGCTTTTCTGCGATATATATTGCGATATGAATACAATTTCACCAGATGACCTAAATAGCTCTATTTAGTAAGAATACAGGTACAGAAATTAAATCATCAAATGTAAAATAGCATTACATGGCATCTTCATTGTAACAAAATAAATAATAAAACAAATAGTCATTTATAATAAATAATTCTTTAAATAATTTATTAAAATATTTGTATTAAAGTTTAAAATGGTACAATTTCTTGTGCCTGAAAGCTTTAAACTCTTGCTATGCTCATACAGTCACAGGCCTTAAAACATGTAAATGATAAACATTTTCTCCATTAAGGTTAAAATCTCCAATGACTTCACTATAATTCCAATTCAGCATTGCAGATCCTGCGATGTGACTATTGCGGATACACACATTGGATATCAATGCTTAAACAATATATTGTGCAGCCCTAATATACAGTTGAAGTCTGAATTATTAGCCCTCCTTTGAATTTTTTTTTCTTTTTTAAATATTTCCCAAATTATGTTTAACAGAGCAAGGAAATTTTCACAGTATGTCTGATAATATTTTTTTCTTCTGGAGAAAGTCTTATTTGTTTCATTTCGGCTAGAATAAAAGCAGTTTTTAATTTTGAATAACAATTTTAAGGTCAAATTTATTAGCTCCTTTAAGCTTTTTTTATAGTCTACTGAGAAAACCACTGTTATACAATAACTTGCCTAATTACCCTAACCTGCCTAGTTAACCTAATTAACATAGATAAGCCTGTAAATGTTACTTTGAGCTGAATACTAGAATCTTGAAAAATATCTAGTCAAATATTATTTACTGTCATCATAGCAAAGATAGAATAAATCAGTTATTAGAGATGAGTTATTAAAACTCTTATGTTTAGAAATGTGTAAAAAAAACTATCCGTTAAACAGAAATTTAGGAATAAAATAAACAGGGGGGCTAATAATTCTGATGGGCTAATAATTGTGACTTCAACTGTATACAGTATGTGTAAATTTTATGCTGGTAAAATATGCAGTTTGTACTTAAATGAAAATATTAATAGTACAAGTTATTGTAAGTAAATAATAAGTTAATAAATTGGCAATCTAAGTGATTATGCAGCTCAAACGCTGTACAACGCTCAGCTAGGAAGATGACAGGTCACTTAAAAAGCTCATTTTCAACATCAATAATTTCATGGGGATAATAAGATCAGGATAATAGAAAATCTTTCAAGTGAATAAACAGAGAGAGGAACAGCTTTTAGGGTAATTAGCTTTCATCACACGCCCATGAGAATGTCTGATGACTCATTTTCGAAGCAAAAAAAAATCTGAAATGTTGGGATTTAGAATATATGCCTGTTGTAACCTAAATCCCTTGAGACAATAGGTGGGAAGAGCACTTGTTCTAGATGTGTGCAAACCAGTTTTTAGTTCCCACGTTACAACATATTGAAATGGACACAACAAAACATTACAGTTTTTAAATTTTGGTGCATTTTCTAAGAAATCGACTGTTGATGTTGATGCCAGTTGACAGTGTTGATATCAACAGTTGACGCTGGTGACAAAGTTATCGCAAACAATGTTTTACATTATCACTGTTATGCCCACTGGGGTTGTTTCACAATGTGTGACTTCTCATTTAGCCTATAATTCACAAGGCAACTAAATTTTGGAGCTAAAAAACACAAACTTTTGCAGTTTGAAGTCCTAGTCCTTTGAATATGTACATTATTTTGTCAAAATGATAAAGTCCAGAGGCATGTGTGAGTACTCCACAACCAAAACAACAGCCAAATGGACTGTGTATGTGCTGCTCAAGAAAACGAGCCATCTAATTTGTTTGTATTTACATCTCTGTTGACGAATTTAAATGTTTTCTTGTGTGCAGTTTTTCTTTACCATGCAAAATCACCACAGGCCTGGCTTTAATAATACAGACACTTTTTGTCATTTTTGCAGAGACGTTTGATTTGGGATAATTTTATTTTTATTGTTTTGAATGTATGCAAAACTTTTCCAAAGTTTTTGTACATTGTCATTGTGTAAAATACCCCAAACAATAGGAGAATAAGTAAAATGTTCTGAGTGAAAATTACAAGGCCAAAAATGTAACAAAAAATACAAATTTCATTTCATTTCAAGCTACAGTATATTTCCAAATATTAAAATAATCAGACATGACAGTTGTACAGTTCATTTAGATATTATCCTTGTATTCAAGGTCATGATGTTGACATTTCCTCAAATATCAAAAAATATCTTATGTTTCATGCTTTCTTTACTGTGTACATCCATGGTAAGAGGACTGATTATTTATGTTTTACTTTATTAAAAGTTATTTCATTTGTGGACATGTTAGGGAAAATTAGATAAGTCTGACACATAAATAATATAAAATTTGCTTCTATATTAAAGGAAAACAATAACAAACATGTTTCCTTAAACACATTTCTGCATGCAGATATTTCCCTGAAAACATAAAATGAAGCTATTATTTAAAACGACAGTGACATAATTATAATGTATTTATAATATATTTATAAAGTGATATATTATATAATGTTCACCACAATTTAGCAAACACATCGTTCGTGACCAAACTACAGACTCGTAACTGTGTTTATCATGAATCACACATAGATAAAGATGAACCTTTATAACTCGTGCACTGTGAGTGTGACATTACACAACCCTCTGCCAGCGTGCATTGGTAATATCAAGGATTGCATGTTTTTCTATTGGTGTAGGAAGTTAAAGGTGGGTCTAGTTTATCCTGAATGAAGGAAAGGTACAGTACGACACACCTCTTTCCCATGTTCAATCATGCCTGCTTTAATTACATCCAAAACCACAAACATGAAACTACCGGCCATCTAAAAATCAGCTTTCGTCACGTCTTATGCAGACCCCCAAACACAATACACACGTTAAAATTTGGGATTCACTCACCCGAAGAGACAGAGGAGCCCGACAAACTGGAGTTACTGGACGCTGCCATCGCGTCTAATTCACTGAATCTCCCCGCTTACTGGCGTCTGTTAGGGCTTAACAGCTCTTCCATCCCAGTCCCTGCTCTCCTGACCGGTCTTCAACTCTCCAGAGTTCCTCCAAAAGAGCCGATAATGCCCAGCTATGAGTGTCAAAGCAGACGGGAGTCGCCAACGTTGCCGCATTTACAGGCGCGTGTGTGACAGCAGAAGAACCATATGGTGAAACTAGTTGATACGAGCCCAAATATACGCACAGAAAATATGACAACTCGTCTACTCCTCGCTGTTGTGAAAGGCAGAATACAAAACAACTTCCCCGTCGCTCCGCGTGCTGTCCGTGACTATAGGTTTCGCCATATTTAGAGTCGGTGATTGAACTGTATCGCTTCCATGTGCCACTTCAAGGCTCGTAATAAACACAGTGTGTGCAGAGGCGAATCCGCCTCTTAAAGTGGAAGAAACGCGCGTCACCAGAGCGCGCACATTCCTTCTGTCTACCTGACCATACTGTAAACCGTAGATGCATGATTGTCTGCTGTGGGCTGTTTGTCCGTATAAGAAAGTAGAATTCCGTTAGTGTTGTTCAAAAAAGTTACATGTTAAACAATGTGCCTGTTACAGGTTTGTTGTAAGTGTTTTGTTACATGTTACAAAGTTAAAGCACAAAACACTGGCACAATAAAAATAACAGTGCACCTTGCTGTACCATTGCTTTAGAAATATGCATTATAAACCAATAAAACAAATGTTAGTCTAGCATGAAAGGTAGATTATTGTCTCATAACATGTATAATAAATGTGAATAAGAGCTGACAAAATATGGTAGCATAAATAGCAGTTTTTACTGCGTTTATGACGTCTTTATTGATGTTGATGGACAAGTGCAACACACTTTCAATTGGGTGTGGTAAAATATTCAGTACGGAATAATTGATGATGTTACTATATAACCACCTCGAGTGTGTATTCACTCATATCCTTCGACCTAGTCCCTGATTTATCAGGGGTCGCCACAGCAGAATGAACCATCAGTTACTTTGGCATATGTTTTATGCAGCAGATGCTTTTTTAGCTGCAACGCACCACTGGGAACACCCATACACTTTCTGGTTCACACACACATTGATTCACTATGGACAATTTAGTTTTACTAAATTCCCCTATACCATATGTCTTTGGACTGGGGGAAACTGGAGCCCACGGAGGAAATCCATGTGAACACATGGAGAACATGCAAACTCGAACCTACAACCTTCTTGCTGTGAGGCATCAGTGCTAGCCACTGAGCCACTGTGCTGCCTCCATCTATACTGATACTAAGGTTATAGGGGCGGCACGGTGGCTCAGTGGTTAGCACTGTCACCTCACAGCAAGAAGATTGCTGGTTTAAGTCCCGGCTGAGTCTGTTTGGAGTTTGCATGTTTTCCCCGTGTTCGCGTGAGTTTCCCTACAGGTGCTCCGGTTTCCCCCTCACAGTCCAAAGTCATGCAGTATAGGTGAATTGAATTAACTAAATTCGCCATAATGTGTGAATGTGAGAGTATGGGTGTTTTTCAGTACTGTGTTGCAGCTGGAAGGGCATCTGCTGCGTAAAACATATGCTGGATAAGTTGGTGGTTCATTTCACGGTGACGACTCCTGATGAATAAAGGGACTAAGCC
>CAIGQZ010001680.1:1285062-1303767 GCA_903798205.1 Danio tinwini | reverse complement strand
TTTTTTTTTGCACAGCATTTGTTTACGTCTTAGAACTCTGCCATGCAAACCATTTTTCTTATGGTGGAGTCATGAACACTCACTTTTACTGAGGCAAGTGAGGCCTGCAATTCTTTGAATGTTGTTGTGGGGTCTTTTGTGATATTTTGGATGAGTTGCTTTGCTCTTTTGGGGTAATTTTGGTAGACTGGCCACTCCTGGGAATGTTCTCCACTGTTCCATGTTTTTGCCCTATGTAGATAATGGCTCTCACTGACTTTGTATACTTTTTCCAGACTGGTAGATCTCAATTATATTCTTATTCATTTTTTTATTATTTATTTGCATCTAGACATGATGTCTAGCTTTTGAGGATATTTTGGTCTACTTCAATTTGTCAGGCATGTCCTATTTAATTGATTTTCTTTTATTTTCTTCTTTTTTTGATTGCGAACAAGTGTGGCAGTAATCAGGCCTAGATATGACTAAAGAAAATGAACTCAGGTGTGATAAACCAGTGACAAGTTATGTTTTAACAGGGGGCAAAGACTTTTCACACAGGGCTATGTAGTTTTGTATTTTGCTTACCTCTTAAAAATAAAAAAACGTCATTTAAAAACTGCATGATGTGTTAAGTTGTGTTATCTGTGACATGCTATAGAATCATATTGTATTTATAGATGTCAGGTCAGAGGAGGTTTTTAATTGTATGAGTTGTCACATGTATTTTAAGAGTTCTTAATTTTTCTCATGAATTTTATTGTGGGCTATACACAATTTCTTCAACAAATTGATTGTTTTTATTGAGAGATTTTGCTCAAAAGTCCAAAATAGAATATTTAATGCCATATCACAATTTTTTTTTGTTTGTTTGCAGTTAGATGTAACCAGTTTCAGTGGTTTTGAATATATTCAGGACTTTAACATTTCTAACCCAGTGAAACTTTCACATGTGACAATCAAGGTAGTACAAATATACAGTAGAGCAAATGTATAACATTTTCAGGTAGACTCTAAATCGAGCCTGGTGGGGTCACTATTTTACACTAAAGTTCCTGGTTCAGTTCGATCACATGACACAGCGCCCATGTTGTCATGTGACTGCAGTAGCTGCAGCGTGACAACAACCTGATTTTTACATTACTCATGTTTCATCTGCCAGTGTAAACAGTTTTCTGGATTTCTCGTTGGATATTGGCTTCAAGGTAAGTCAGTCATTGATCAGGAAAAAAATAATTAGGAAACATTTCATTGTGTAACTCAACATTCAGTCTATCACAATTGCACTATTTTATACCGTTTATTCTCATATGCATAATGTGGCGCGTTTGTACTTTAATTGACAGAATTTGCACTGTTCGACGGGATTAGTCGTTGTTTATTTTCCCTGATATGTTCAGGCATGTAAAGACAGACCGCTGGCAATGCAAGCCTTTTAATATCATGCTCGATCACCATTGATCCCCGTGTCACATTTCTTTGCTGTCTGCACTTCAGACTTAATAATGCTGAAGGAAACGCTGAGGCTGCTCTTCCTCTGGGCTGTTCTGGAGGCAGTTGGCTCACGCGGATGTTCCTCATTCTTTTGCCGCAAATCACGTCGGGTGAGCGGGTCGCGTTTTGGAGCTGACCCGGGCAAACCTCTGATGCTCACCCCTTATCTGGAGCAAGGCAAGATAGAAGAAGGTATGCTAGCCGTTCAATTCTTCAAAAAAGTTTTTTAAAAAGCCACATGAAAAAGGAAGATATTTAAATGGCTTTATTTTTGTTCTTTTTATTAAACAGTGTTTACTGTCTTTAAGTGAAATTGATCACTAATCATCATTGAAGTGAAAATGATTAAATCACCAGTTCCTGCTAATGCTATAAGCTAGCCACACTATTAAATTATCAAAAGAGTAGGCTAAATGTAAGCTTTAAGGCTGAATTGTAAGGCTACTTACAATTTAGAATTATTCATTCATTCATTTTCTTTTCGGTTTAGTCCCTTTATTTATCAGAGCTCACCACAGCGGAATGAACCGCCAACTTATCCAGCATACTGTATGTGTCACGATGCCCTTCCAGCTGCAACCCAACACTGGGAAACACCCATACACTCTTGCATTCACATACATACACTACAGACAATTTAGCTTATTCAATTTACCTATGCCACTTATATGTCTTTGCACTGTGGGAGAAACCGGAGCACCCGAAGGAAACCAACACGAACACGGGGAGAACATGCAAACTCCACACAGAAATGCCAACTGACCCAGCCGGGGCTCAAACCAGTGAACTTGCTGTAAGGCGATCGTGCTACCCACTGCGCCACTGTGATGCCCCTTATGTGGCAATATTCTTTCCATAATTCAATCATATAATACTCTTTATTCCAGACACTAGGTCCAATAGTACAAAAGTCAGACAAAACAATACAAACTACACAATATACATTAAAAAAGACAGTTATGCCAATATTTCATGAGGTGACTGATAATGCACCTCAGTAAGACTAGAGTTTATCAACCACATTAAAATGCTATTCGGAGTATTCTACAATCAAACCTGTAGATCAAATTTCTAAGCAAAAAATAATCAAACTCTTACCTTACAAAATAACTCACTTGCACTACACCATCTATGTTTTTAAAGAAAAATCCTCATACAATCATTATATGTAACCTGCAGCTTATGGAGACTCTCTTTTTTTATTATACCACAGAGGAGCTGTGTATAAAGAACTGCGATAAGTTCTAATGAGGTTTATCTTAACCTGCTTCAAACACAAATAAAACTTTGTCACCAGCATATTTGCTTGAGCATATAACTTTTGGCGTTCCATGTATGTATCATTGTCGTCACTCATATCTTCAGTAATAACATGTCCTAAATATCTGACAGTTTTACCAACATTTAAAACTTGCCCTGACATATACAAATCTGGAAAAGTCTCCATCTTCTTTGGTTCTACACATCATGTAAACACTCCTTTTTTAATTATATTGCACATCATATCTCTTCCTAAAATCTGCACAAATATGGTTGTAAATATAACAAATCATCAGCATACATGTAATGATTTATTATAGCATCACCAAGCACACAGCCAATAATGTAATGTTTCAGTGAGTAGCTCATGAATAACCCCAAAATGTATGGAGGACCACGAGTGCAGGTTAAAAAATAAAACGAAGAATGAAATGATCAGTTTAATAACTTTAATAAAATGTAAATGTATATAAATAAATCACAATTTAAATGAACAAATGATGGACAAATAAACATGTGTAAATGTCATTTAATAAAGCAATGAAACAATGCATTTGAAAATGCACTTAAAATGTATAAATGAATAGAGAATTTTATAGCTGTTTAATAATGATGTTTAACCAAACAGTAAAACAGTATATTAATAAATAATTTTAATTTGGCAAATGCTTTTCTCTCTATTTGCCACTTGGTTTTCTTTTGCCACATGCTTTTCTCGAGTTGAAAATAAATGAAAATAAAAATATTTGTAACTTTTATTGCTCCCATGTGTGGACTTTTCATTGGCATTATTTAAAATTTGATTTATTTTTCTACTTTATTTCTATATGTTTTATTGCTTTAATTATTAAATTGATCATTTGATTTTTATCCGACACTCCTGGTCCTCCATAAAAATGAACCCCTGAGGTGAGCCTAAATATGCTGAAAAATTTCCTTTCGAATGCCTAAACAGTTACCACTCTAATAATATTTGATAATCAGTAGAGGAAAGAGTGCTAAAAAATCATACTCAAGGAAAAGTACCATTACTTGCCCCAAAATGTAGTGCAAGTAGTGCAAAAATATTGGTTGTAAATATTACTCAAAATAAGTAAAAAGTAGCCCTTTTAAAAGTACTTAGTTCAATCTTCATTCATTCCTTCGTTCTTTTGTTCATTTTTGCCTTCGCTCTTTCCAACCTTCCGTTTTTTCCTTCCTTCCTTCCTTCCTTCCTCCCTCCTTTTATTCGTTCGCTCATTCATTAATTCATTCATTCGTTTATTCTTATTTTGTTCCTTCCTTCAATAGGTCCTTTGTTCATTCATTCATTCATTAAAATTTTGTTCGTTGATTCCTTCTTTCCTTTCTTCCTTCGCTTGTTCAGTCCTTCCTTGAATCCTTCCTTTATTTATTTGGTCCTTCCTTCCTACATTAGTTCGGTCCTTCCTTCTTTCGGTTCTTCCTTCCATTCCTTGTTTGGCCCTTCTTTCTTCATTCGTACTATTTAGTGATGGTTTAAGGCTGTTTAGTGATTTCAGTCATCATACAGTCGACATCCTTCATCTTCTCATCAGTGACATGCAGTTTATAAAAAGTCTCTGGGTCAATGCGTGTAAAGATTTTGGACATTTTAATGCTTCCAAAAGGTTTGCTGCATGTATAAAGTGCCCATGTCTTGAGGTTGTTCAGTATAATGTGATTTACTTTCTATGTGAGATTTGATTGAACAGGAATCGCAGAACTGATTTTTTTTTTACTTTAGCCTATCACCATAGACAAGAAAGAAATAAAGTAGTGACTGCAGGTTTAAGGAAATAGTGGAGTAAAAGTACAGATACAGCACTAAAAATGTACTCAAGTGTAAGGGAAAGCACTCATTTTTAAAACTACTTAGAAAATTACAATTCCTTATAAAAACTACTCAATTACAGTAATTTGAGTATTTGTAATTTGTAATTTTACGCCACTGATGATAACAAAATTCTTTACATTGTGTTTGTGTAGCCAAAAAACTGAGTTTGGTGGGTCCCCTTCCTGGTGCCAATGTCAAGAGTTTCTCTGGATATCTCACTGTGAACAAGACCTACAACAGCAACCTTTTCTTCTGGTTCTTCCCTGCCCAGGTAGTATACATTTTATTTTGCAACACTTCACACAAACAATACTAAAGATAAGGTAGTTCAGCTGACTGCAGTTTAGTTTTAGTTGTCAGGCCTTTTTTAGAGGTCATTGACACCATTTCTTCGTATTTAAAGTTTTATTGCTGTGGACTGCAGTGCACACTGATTTATTGTTGTACATGTTTTATGTTTTAGGAGAGACCAGAGACTGCTCCGGTTCTGCTGTGGCTGCAGGGAGGACCAGGAGGAACCTCTATGTTTGGCTTGTTTGTGGAGCACGGCCCATATTTTGTATATAAGAATCTCACTTGTGAGTAGAAACATCTGTTGTGAGAGTGATTGCTATGCTGTTCGGTTTTCCAGGTTATAAATGTTCTTAAAGTATATTTTGTTGCTTAATAGAGAATTCATAGTCTTTTATATGTTTTCAAATACAGTACCGCAGGGTTTTCCTGGCTCAAAATGAGGTAGAGGTGGTATCTCAATCATGAAACAAACACATTTGGCGTTTTTCTTATAGTCTCAAGTTAAAAATCTTATTTAAAGGGGACCTATTATGCACAAATCACTTTTATAAGTGGTTTAAGCACAGTTGTGTGACAACAGTGTGTTATAATAGCCACCCTCTAATGGTAAAAAAATATATATTAAAGTATTTTTTTTTGATTATCACATTTCATAAAAACAGTCTGCAGAAACACTTTAATCAATATTCTCCCTTTGTAAATGTCATAAGAGGGGGAAAGTTTAGCCGCTATGCTGAAACATAAGCATTTGTAGCTCCGCCTCCTTTTGAAAAGAGCAAAAGTACTGTATTAAATTACCTTAGAAAGATGGTCTGACTCTTGACTGTGTTTTTGCAGTGGGCTATAGGGATTTCCCCTGGACATCACGCTATTCAGTTCTCTACATTGACAACCCGGTAAGTTTAGTGTGTTTTAGTTACTTTTAAACCAATCTGACACCAAAGAACTTGCAGAGACAAAAGTCGATGTTAAAATTAATTACGCTAAATGTGCTGTGCCTGCATGTAGGATATAAACTCTGTGGATCAGCAGATATCAATAGTCTTTATTCCTCATTTTAAAAAGGAAACAGAAACTAGAACCGCAAATAAACAAACTCTAAACAAAAAAGTGCTTGTTTACCATTTCGTCACCTTAGAATTATAAGGTTCTATCTGATATTTTTGTCAAAATTGAGTTATAGACATTCTTATTTAATTACCACTTATTTACATTATGAGATGTTTTTTTTTTATAAGTTGTTTACATTTTAAAACGTTTTATTTAAAAAACAAATGTTACACACATTGTTTGCTATGGAATGCAAAAACCTGAAAGCTCAATATCTCAAAATCATTCATAATCATTGATAGAACCTTATAATTCCAAGGTGACGATTTGGAATGGTAATCACAATTCTGTTGATTAGGGCTGTGCAATATGACAGTATATTACGTATGGATAAAAAAAAAATCTATCATTTTATATTGTGCTCTGGTGTTTATTTGTTGCAATTATCTGCAAATTACATTTTGCTGTAATATTTATTCATAATTTATATACATGCTAATATGGGAATGCTGATAGAAACACAACAGAAATGAGTTTTGAAATTACAACGTTTAATTCAAGTCATCTGTATTTCTATAACGCTTTTACAATGTAAATTGTGCCAAAGCAGCTTAACATAGAAGTTCTAGTACATTGAAACTGTGTCAGTTCAGTTTTTAGAGTTGAAGTTCAGCTTAATTCAGTTCAGTGTGGTTTAAATTTCACTGCTGAAATTCCAAACACTGAAGAGCAAATCCATTGATGCGCAGCTCCACAAGTCCCAAACCAAGCAAGCCAGTGGCGAGGAACAAAACGTCACCAATTGACGAAACTGAAGAACACACTACCAAACTACTACTTACAGTTTGCATTTTATTTAGCAATATATATATATTTTTTTTATCTTGGACATGTAGACTGCAAAAATGCTGATCTTTCTTAGATTTTTTGTCTTGCTTCTACAGTAGTCCAAATATCTACACATTCTTAAATCAAGAAGCATTTCCTAGACAAGCAAAACATATAGTGTTGTTTTCAGAAATATTGTCAAAATTGTATATGTAAATATCTTTTTTTTTTTGTCTTAAAACAAAATAATCTAACAATGGGGTGTTTTAGCTTACCCGATTAGCAGATTTAGCTTGTTTTAAGAAAAAAAAAACATGAAATCATGACCTCTAAAACATTCTGATTAAAAACTCTAAGTAAGAACAGAATTTTTGTAGTGTAATCATTAGTTTTTGAACAGTTTTATATATTATTAATATTTATCTAGTGTTTCTACTTTTTTACTCAAACATTTGCCCTGAAGTTCTAAGTAAAGTGAGAAATATGATCATATATGAAGGAGTACAGTTCTGAATATATACTTGCATTTTGTCAATAAAAAATGGTGCTATATAATGATTTTTATTTACGACCTATCTTGTGATATGAGATTTTTGTCATATTCCAAAGCATCAATGTTGATTACTTCACTTCTAATTAGCTAATTTTACGAGAATGTGTGCATATTGAAATACTCTGGTAAGATTATGTGACATTAGAACAGACTGTCTGTGTCGTCTGGAATTCTTTGCTTGTTTTCCTTAGTTTTGCTTTTATTCTTATGCATTGGCTTGTTCACTAAACAACAGCCAATCAGAGTGCTGTTGGCCCCCATGCAGATTCAATATGCTAAATCAATTGAACTGCTGCCAACTTGAGCTCAACTAGAACTGCTATGTGTAATACACTACTAAGTCTAAGGGCTGTTAGGTAACTATGGTGTGGATCTCTCAGGCTAGTTTTTAGCCTGATGCGCACCGTAGTTAACTAATGGCAGATGGAAGATATGGGCTGTCAAAATTTCAACTGTTTATTTATTTTTTGTAATTCTTATTTATTTTGTATTTTTATAAATTTTAGTTGAATAAAGAAATGTATACATTACAAATTTATAATAATAATAAAAATAATAATTTATTTGTAAAAAATTATTTTAAAAACTATTACATATGTACATACAGTGCATCCGGAAAGTATTCATAGCGCTTCACTTTTTCCACATTTTTTTTGGTACAGCCTTATTCCAAAATGGATTAAATTCATTTATTTCCTCGAAATTCTCCACACAATACCTCATAATGACAATGTGAATTTTTTTTTTAAATTGTTGCAATTTTATTCAAAATAAAAAAACAGAAAAATCACATGTACATAAGTATTTAAAGCCTTTGTCATAAAGCTCTAAATTGAGCAAAGGTACATTCTGTTTCCGCTGATCATCCTTGAGATGTGTCAGCAGCTTAATTGGAGTTCACCTGGGGTAAATTCAGCTGATTGGACATGATTTGAAAAGGCATACACCTGTCTATATAAGGTCCCAGGTTTGCGAGTGCATGTCAAAGCACAAACCAAGCATGAAGACAAAGGAATTGTCTGTAGGCCTTCGAGACATAATTGTCTGGAGGCACAAGGCTGTGGAAGGTTACAGAAAAATTTCTGCTGCTCTGAAAGTTCCAATGAGTACAGTTGCCTTCATCATCTATAAGTGGAAGATGTTTGGAACCACCAGAAGCTGGCCGGCCATCTAAGCTAAGTGATCAGGGAAAAAGGGCTCTAGTTAGAGAGGTGATCAATAATCTCAGACTGGGGCGACGGTTCATCTTCCAGCAGGACAATGATTCAAAGTACACCCCTAAAATATCAATGGAGTAGGTTCACAACAACTCCGTGAATGTCCTTGAGTGGCCCAGCCAGAGCCCAGACCTTAATCCTATTGAACATTTCTGGAGAGATCTGAAAACGGCTGTACACTGTTGCTTCCCATCCAACTTGATAAAGCTTAAGAGGTACTGCAAAAAAGAATGGGCAAAAAATCCCAAAGACTTGAGGCTATAATTGCTGGCAAAGGTGCATCAACAAAGTATTGAGCAAAGGCTGTATGTGTACTTTTTTGTTATTTTTCTGAAATATGTTTGTAGAAATAATGCATGAAAAGACAAGATACTGCAGGTGATTAGCGTAAAAAAAATCACAATACTTTTACAGTTGATTGATTGATATTAAAAATCGCACATTTTTTTTTGCATTACAAGTTTTCTAAAATCATGTTTTAATAGACAAAATAAGGCACTATATAATTAAATAGGTGCTCATTTGCATAAACTTCTCTTATAAGTATCCAAACAATGAATTAAGTTCCAGAAAACATTGCAAACAGGCACAGAAAAAGGAATAAAATAAAATGTTGAATGGTACATAATCAGGCATAAAATGTATGAACATTTCCCTCTGTAAAAAACTTCAGAATATAGATATGAACAAAACTAAAAGTTGATTTATGTAAGTGCCTTGGAAGTGGAGATTTACAAGAATCTCATTTTGAGAACATGGCGCTAAAATTACGAGTTACAGTTCAAATATTCTGGCGCAAATTGGTATTGCTAAATAAAGGAAACGATGTGTATGCACCATGTGTAAAAGTGTATTACAATTGTTTTCTTTTCATTAGACTAAAATAAGTCCAAACAATCACAAATGTATTGGTTTAACGCATTCTTGACAAAATAAACATGTAATGTTAAATGTGTATATGTTTTATTATATCACTTGCCCTTAATGCAGTTTGAGTGTTGTAATATTTTACTTTTGAAAAAAAAAACATGTAAATGATGATCAGAGACCATTATTAAATACATAACTACTTATATTTTCTGTCCTGAGTGTAGATTTATTGGCAAACAATCTAATTATTGCACAAATTATGAACTTAAAATAGTCTTAATTGACAGCTTTTCTCCATATATTCTGATTCTGTAGATGAAAACGCGTGTGTGGATTATTTTTCAGGTTGGAACTGGATGGAGTTTTACAGAGGATGACAGAGGGTTTGCCCAAAACCAGGATGATGTGGGCAGAGACTTATACAGGTAGAGTGTTCGTGATTTTTACTGTGCATCTAAAGCAATGTGAGATGCAGGCGATCTTATATTATTCTTTTTAATTTACTCTGCAGTGCCCTGACTCAGTTCTTCCAGTTATTCAGCGAGTTCCAGTCAAATCCGTTTTACGCCACTGGCGAGGTGAGAAAAGGGAGATTTTGAATTGATGCGAAAAGAATCCTGCTGTCTTTATGCAGTCCAAAGAATGTGTTGTTTGTTTTATAACAGTTTTTCAAATTTGACATCTGTAGTCATATGCAGGAAAATATGTTCCAGCGATTGGCTACTACATCCACAGGAACAATCCCTCCGCTAAAGTGAAGATCAATTTCAAAGGAATGGCCATTGGAGATGGACTGTGTGACCCTGAGCTGGTGAATAATAATTTTGAAAATGCTAATTTTTAAATGTAGAGCATTATCATTATGCTTTAAAGCAATTTGATTGTAAATATGAACTACTGTAATACCAAAAAGTTTAGAATCACCAAGAGGTGACACTCAATATAACGTTCCATTATAACAGCAGCGCCCAGCAACAGCCCCGCAATTCCGCCATTTTGGAGTCCATTAGATCTTATTGCTGTTGCGATGGCAAGCAGCTGCTTTGTTTGTAATTTTTTTATTTTAAAAAGCGCATTAAAGCTGAAATACAACCTGAACAACACTTACAATCACAAGATTGATGATCATCAGCACTTTGAATAGTTTATTTTACAGACTTAGGGCCCTGTTTTAACGATCTAGGTGCAAAGTTCAAAGCGCAGGGCTCAAAAGCAAAAGGGTGTGATAGAATCCACTTTTGCCATTTTAAGGACGGAAAATTCCACTTTGCGCCACAGCACATGGTCTAACAGGGTTGAGCTTATTCACTTAATGAGTTCTGGGTGTGTTTTGAGAATAAACCAATTAGAGTCTCATCTCCCATTCCCTTTAAAAGTCAGTTGCGTCATGCCATAGCGCATTTGCTATTTACATGACAGACTTTGTAAGTGGAATAACAGTTAAACAGAGCATCCGCAGCGTGAGAGAATGAGCCTCCTCATTCTTTACTTTTACTTTCTTCCGTGGATAAGGAAACGTGTTGTATGCACAAACATACTTTAGCCTACATATTTACTTTTGTTAAGCGCAAAGATTTGTTTCAAAACTATTTCTAAATTAAGTTCTAATTTCCAGCAAACGAATAAATGAACAATAAGGAAGTGTGGAGTTATATCCAAATACACATGCTATGGCCCATATGGTCTAAAACCTGACAGGTGGTCAAATCTAATCTTGTTTTTAATAAAACACATAAAAATATGCATATAATAAATAATACTACTACTAATAATAACATTATACAAAAGCAAATTGTCATGAATGAACTGAAAAAGCCCCCGAGATGAAGAAGGCATGAAAGGAGTGTTTTTTATGTTTATTTATGTAGAAAATATTAATTTTTGTAATATTTTAATCCTTTAATTCTTTTTCATTTGTAAAGATTTTTGTGTATTGCTGTACATCCTGTGTGTATTAAGCAATGTTTAAGTGAGGCGCAGATCTAACGTGCTCTGCGCTGGACTTTAGACCTCGGACTTTAGCTGGTCTATTGTGCAGTCTATTTTAGTTCCTCAAAATAGCAACGCACCAACAATGCGCCTTAACACACCTCCTTTTTTAGACCAGAACACCTATGGGTGCACATATGAGCGCAAATGCATTTGCTATTTAAACAGCATGGTGAAAAATGTCAAAACGACACTTACGTCGAGCTGAAACTAGCAAACAACAATTGTGTCACGCCTTGCGCCGCATTGCACCGGGTGTATGATAGGGCCCTTAATGTTTATATTTTAACCATACTTATTTTCTTGGAACTTTCACTTTTAGGTGAAATTACTTTACTTTAAATTACTTTAATTTAATAGTTCACACACTGGTATAATATAAATGAATACTGACATGTTTAATTAAATTAACATGACTTTCAAAATGGGATGTTGATAACAGACTGACAGCACACTTTTATGTTGCAGTATTGCATGGTATAATAGTATATAGTTTTTTTTTCCCAGTGTTGTCTGTTAAAGACTAAGGCTAATAATGCTTTTATGTAAAAAGCCACTTTCTCCAAAATGATTGAATTCTGACACATACATTTATGACATTTATCACACACACACACACACACACACACACACACACACACACACACACACACACACACACACACACACGTTAATATATTATATTATTATAAATATGTCTTCTGATCTGAATTCAATTGTACACATAGGGAATTCTAAAAAGACATTAAGTTGAGCATCTCCTTGAGTACTCTAAAAGAGGGGTATATTTTTGAAGAATAGAAAAGAAAGATGTTGCAAAATGAAGCCAACTTGTTCATTCCATGCCAAGTCTTGGTGCTGTCATTAAAAATCAGGGAGGCCAAACAGACTAGATAAAGTAGTTTTTGATGTGGGGTATACTCATTTTGCATAATCCTAATTTAAGTAAAACTAAAAAATATAGTAATTTAAGTTATTTAGTTAACCTTTCATGTCATAAGTTAAACAAATATTATATTAAGCTTAGTCTTGTCAACATTTTGAAAATTGCTCTTCTTTTTATTGAGATATTGTTTAAAATGTTGCTTTTCAATGGGGGTATATGAATATATAACATTTTAACTCTTATTTAACAGAATATTTTAATTCATTCTGCCTAGTGTTAGTGCTGTTGTTCTATTGAAATTTTCATTCCAAAATGGTCACCGTGTAAGACTTGTGGCATCTAGTGGCTGTTTCTCAAATAACAACCGAGTGTCACCTCTTGGCGATTCTATGCTCTTTGCTAATACTAAAAAGCACTACTACAGCATTGATTAATCTTAGGCATTGTTGATTTGTAACTTTTTACTAATACATTATTAATATCCATTGCAATTTTTAACTCCTCTTCTTGCTCTGTGAATTAAAGTGAACAAACAATACGCAATTATATATCTTTATTTTTTAATTACATGTTTAGTTACTTTTTTGTTGTTGTTTTTATTTTAGTTTAGTTTACAACAATTTGAAAGATAATAAATGTTTTAAAATGACACTAAAATCAATGTAGGCAGCTCCTATTTTTTTTTGGAATATTGCAGTATATTTTGTTAATGGATATCAATATATCTAACATAAATATCAATATATGTAATATAAACGTAAAATTAGAATATAAAGTAAATATGATTTATTAGAAAACAATATTTATTTACAAAGAATATTTTTTGTTCAAAATTTTATATTTTCATATTTTTGAATCTGATATGATTTGAATAATATTTTAGAAAGAATAGTATTTTTAAAAGTTAATATATATTTATATATAAAGTTTATATATACTTTAAATAAATATTCTTTCTAAATAAATGCTTTTCAAATCATAACAGATTCAAAAAGAATATTTTTTAAATGTCTAGAATTTTATTAAAAAGAATGTATCAAAAAATTTTTTTCATATCTTTAATAAATCTGTTTTTCATTATATAACAATAATAATAATAATAATACCGTAATATTTTGTTAATATGCTTTAATTTTACCTGACATTTTTTTAATACCACTTTTTTTTTTCTTTTTATATTTGACAATTAATGAAAAAAACTAATGCATCAAAACGAGACCATGTTTTAAATTGTTTTTCCTCTGTTGGGGATATGCAAACTGTAAATCTGCTGCTCTTCTCTGTCTCAGATGCTGGGAGGTTATGCAGATTTCCTCTATCAGACGGGTCTGGTGGATGAACTGCAGAGGCAGCATGTGAAGATGCAGACAGATGCCGGAGTCAAACTGATCCAGGAGCAGCGATGGGTGGAGGCCTTCCAGGTGAGCCTGCTTTTTCACCAGATACTGAATCTGTTCCACTAGACACTTGTTGTTAAGATGCATTTTCATCAGCTCTTACAAAAATTTGAACCAATTTTATATGAAGAAGCCATAAAAACTTCACTTCAGAACAGATGTCTGAAACTGTCTTTACAATATGCTGGCAAACAAAAGCTGTTCAGTCTTTTCTCCAGACAACTTTATTTATATAAAGCTAGTTATATTAGATCTTTTGAAATGAGGGTAAAAGCTGGACAATTAATTTTGACATTTAAACTCTAACACATTTCTGTATTACTCTTCCTTGGCATTTAACAAGGCCAAATTAAATTTTGATTCTAAAAGAGTGCAAAAAGACGCAGCACACTCTTGTGATTATCAGCAGAAAATGTAGAAAATGTTCTCTTCATAGACCTGTATAATAGAGATTGGTGGTTGGAGAAACAAAGCTTTCCAGCGCTTTAAAACAGTATATTCAAATATGGCTCATAAAAAATGATTAATCGTTTTAAAGCGTTAAAAACATGACATGCTAGGTACACCTGCTGGTCAAAACTGTGTAAATGCACCAAAAATGCAGGAAAAACATTTATTAAAATGTGATTTTTCAGACACACTACAATCTATAACATTTAAAAAAATGCCCTTAGCTTATCTAATGTTAATAAATATTAAAGGGATAGTTCAAACGAAAAATAAATTTTCTTAATTTTAGTCATTTACTCTTTCTCAGGTGGTTTCTTTCTTCTGTTGAACACAAAACTTTATATATATTGAGGAAAGCCAAAAACTTATAACCATTGACTTCCATAGTAGGAAAAACAAATACTCTGGAAGTTAGTGGTTACAGGTTTTCAGCATCCTTTAAAAAATGTATATTTTATGTTCAACAGAAGAAAGAAACTTAAACAGGTTTGGAACAAGTGAAGGGTGAGTAAATAATGACAGAATTTTAATTTTTGGATGAACTTTCCACTTAATGGCCCATCTTGGTCTTGCGTTTCCACTGCCAAAAGGGTACCAATGGTACAGAAAGTTTAAGTTGACGTCATTCTCACTCAAGGAAATGTAAAAGTAAAGCTGTACGGGTTGTTCACATATCATATGTGAAGCACTTTTCACAAAACAGATGCTTTATACACACAAATACTTGTGTATAAATGTTCATTACTAACCTTTCTACACAGGATTTGATTATAACTGCAGATTAATGACAGGGCAAAATAGCCTACTATAACAGCAGCAATTTTTTTAAATAAATAAATGCAACATATATGAACGCATACAGCCCCTTTACATGTTACCAATTACAGAAAAACTACACACAGCATATATTTAGTTCTTATTTGAGTTTAAAAACAACATGCAGCATAGCCCACAATCAGTGCAAACCTCTCATCTGAATCTTCAATCTTCACCAGCACATGTAACCTCTGTTAGAAAGTAATTCCATCATTCCGAGTTCATAATAGTCCAAAAGGTGAAGATAATAATTAAACATGGCAGCTTGTTCATGTTTTGGGTTGCTGAAAAAATCATTTACTCCTTTGTTTTTTCGGGCTTCTCCTTTGTTTTTTTGCGATTTACTCTTGCATTTGTCCATTTCTGGAAAGATCGGGTGTCAGAAGAGCTTCAATAATCACGCGCACGTTATTATCATCAGCTCAAAAAGTTTATTACTTCAAATAAAGACACGCAACGAGCGCAAGCGAGAAAGCAAAACTGCTTGCGCTTTAGACAGCCTTGTAAACAACTATGGGGAAAAGGGTAGTTCTGCTCTTCTTCTTGGCTTTGTGGCTGTTCATCAAAAAGATGACAAGGTTTGTTTGAGCTTGGGTTGACCATGACTTGTTATTACATGTATGTGTTATCACGGTGTAATGTCTCGGCTGTGTTTTTAAAAATGGCGGTTTCTTTGTTTTCATTTTCCTGCTTGTGGTACGAGTGAGTGACGTATCTCTGTAAACCAATAGCATTCAGCTGTGTGTCTAGCTCCGCCTTTTGGTACCCTTTTGTTGTGCTAGGGACCCCAAAAAGTGGCATAATACAGTTTGCTTTTAGGTACCTTTTGACAGTGAAAATGGCCATAAAAGCATACCGAACTGTACCACTCAGTGGAAATGGGATGTAAGTGTCTGCACTCTTTTCCAAAAAGTTATAGCTTATATTTTTTGTTCCATTGTGGGCTCCTTTAACAGAGGGTGCACAAAAGTGCTCTTGGAGCTTCATATGATTACAGTTGATCCACTGAACTCAAAATAGAATGTTTTCTGGACTTTTAACATTTCATAATGTCTATTGTACACCCGGCGCAATAAGGTGCAAAACATGTTTGGCATGATTTGTTGCTATGTTTGTAATTTTCCCATTTTGCGCTACGTTGTTTAAATAGCAAATCCATTTTTGTGGACTCATGGGTCTATAAAGGAGGTGTGTTTAGGCGCATTGTTATCAGATTACTATTTTGAGAAACTGAATTAGACCACGCAGTTGACCAAGTAAAAGCTGGTCTAAAGTCCAGTGCAGAGTGTGTTAGTTATGCGCCTATGCAGGTTCAAATGCTTAATACACACAGGATGTAAAGCAATACACAAATATCTTAACACATAAAAAAATAAAGGATTAAAATGTTACAAAATTTTTTTGTATTTTCTACATAAATATAAAAACCACTGCCTCCATGCCTTCTTCACGTCTGTTTTTTTTCTTCAGTTTATTCATGACAATTTGCATTTTTATTACAATGTTAATATTATTATGAGTAGTATTTATTATATGCATATTTATATTTGTTTTAATAAAAACAAGTTTAGATTTGTTTACCTGTTGGGTTTTGAAGACGTATGTATCACTATATGGGGCATAAGAACAGAACGTGTGTTTGGATAGGATATAACTCAGTTTTTTGACCACACTTGGTTATTATTGTTCATTTATGAATTTGCTGCAAATGAAAAATAAATTTAGAAATAGTTTTGAAACACAGTTTCCTTATCCACAAAAGCGAAGGATCGAGTGAAGAAATGGCTAATGCTCCATGGAGCGACACAACTGACTCTTAAAAAGAATGGGAGATGAGACTCTGATTGGTTTAATGCACGTTATTCTCAAAACACACTCATAACTCATTAGGAGACTAAGCACAACTCTGTTAGACCATGCGTCAGGGCACAAACCACATTTTTCCATCCTTAAAATGGCAAAAGTGGATTCTGACACGCCCTTAATGCTTTTGCGCCATGCACTTTGTACTGTGCCTAGATCGTTAAAATAGAGCCCATGAGGTGAGGGTGATTTAGTTAATATCACTTTTTTTTTGTTTTTGGGTTATCTGACCCTCCAGTTTCATCTGGGAAATGGTCATTCATTTCAGCTAAACTTCTGAATGGGTTTCTAAAAGGGAAGCAGAGCTGAGACAAGAACTATCTTTATGTTTTAGTTTATTTTAGAGATTACGTCAAACTTCGAATAAAAAATGCACATTTCAAAGCACATCACAGGACATTTAAATAAGTTCAGAAAACATCCCCTTTTTCCCACAGGTGTTTGACAGCTTACTGAATGGCGATCTTGTTCCTTATCCTTCATACTTCCAGAATGTCACTGGTTGCACCAACTACTATAACTACATGCAGTGTCAGGTAATGTGTTGATTCTACCGACACATTTATTAGCAAGCAAAAGGGTTGGATATTAGTTTTGAATGAGTAGTCCTTGTCTAAATCTGTTTTTATTTTTGTTTCTAAACAGGAACCTCCAGATCAGGAGTATTTTTCTTTATTTGTGACTCTACCTGAGGTTCGACGCTCCATCCATGTTGGGAATCTGACCTTCAACGACGGCTCAGATGTGGAGAAACATCTGCTTCAGGATGTCATGAAGTCCATCAAACCCTGGTTGGGCGTCCTGATGGAGAACTATAGAGTGAGGACACCATTTAAGTTTTTAGTTTTTAGATTAAATGATATAACAACATCATATTTCATCATTAATTTAGAATTTATTTTAGTTTTGGTTTACTAGAAGAACTAACTAAGGAATAATTGATAAAATAACATATACCTGAGGTGATACAGCCACGGCCATGGGTGTCCATTATTTCATAACAGTTTTCTGATTAAAAACTTTAATAATATCTAATAATAATAATAATAATAATAATAATAATAATAAATGTTCTTTTTCTTGATTTTGTGCAGTAAAACTGTGATTGTGTCTCTCAGGTGTTGATTTACAGTGGTCAGCTGGATGTGATTGTTGCTGCCCCTCTGACTGAGCGCTTCTTGCCCACCGTGAGCTGGTCTGGAGCAGATGAGTATAAGAGCGCAGAGCGATTCCCCTGGAAGGTTCAGCCCAGCGACACTGAAGTCGCAGGATACGTTCGACAAGTCAGAGAGTTTTTTCAGGTGAGAGTTTGGACTGCTAGATGTTTGTGTTTTTTTAAATTGGTTCATTAGTATATATAATGGCTGAGTAACTGTGATGCTTTAAAACGTTTTTTTTTATATTTATCTATTTTATTTTATCATTTAATAGATGCATAATATTGTGTAAAGTGTGTGTATACAACCATTACAAAGTTTAAAGCAAGATAAAAAAACTGTATATTAAAACTATTGCAATCACAGGAACAAATACATTTTTTTAAATATTTGAAAGTAGAAAACAGCCATTTTCAGTTAAAAAATATTTGTAAAAATGTCTGTTTTTTATTCACATGTAAAACATGAAAGGATAAATCCATATTAATATTATTCATATCAATATTGATATATATTTTAGAACATTTTTACATAATATTTGTCTATACACAGACACGGCTATACACAAAATATATATACACTTGTTTATACACTTGTTAATACACTTAAATGTAACTTTAATATTTAAATATTGCTTTAAAGTGCTGTTAAGTCTAGATAATGATGATGATGATGATGATGATGATAATAATAATAATATCAATAGAAGTCGTTTTGTTTATCTTCTTCTTCTTCTTCTTCTTCTTCTTCTTCTTCTTCTTCTTCTTC